>PPIY02000017.1:0-281416 GCA_003707405.2 Dujonia schatavii | reverse complement strand
CTAGTTCTGCGCTTTTAAGCTCGCAACATTAACCTTATGCTCTTTAAGATACTCGAGCCGTAATACCAAAGCATAAATGTTATAAGTGAAAATATTTTTTATGCTCCTAGCCAAGACTAGCAGGTTAACCAGCGTCAACAAATAAGTTAATAGCCCTGTTCGGCAGTTTTTCTCGCTTAGCGTGGTACCTTTTGGTGCCTGGAAAACACGCATTTGTCGTAACTTTCTTTCGTCTGTATATTTACGAGTGACATATCGGGCGGCAACGAAGGAGGTCTCCGTCCAGATTGAGAAACTCTAAACTTGTGCCGTGCCGGGGCCGCTTATGCCCCATAAGCCGCCCAGGCGGCCATCCAGTCGATTACCCTTCTTGGATAGACTCCCCGTTCTTGAACGTTGTTGGATATTTAGCAACATCTACGATTGGCGTCTGTATCTTTGGGGCTCACCAAAACTACACAATCTCCCTCGTACTAAATATTTTAGTGTTAACATCGCAAATGTAGCACGATGCTAAAGACCATCGCTCCAGCTCGGCGCCGTGTTACGCCCGCCTGTCGCTAAACCCGACAAGAAGCCCCCCTGTGGCTGCTCGCTTGCTGCCTTTCTACGTCTAACCGTGCCCTAAGGCATGTGTCTGGGTGCCACGTACGGGACGCTACGCTGCATTAAATGGGCTTAATTGTGCATACATCTAGGCATATTAGAAAAAGTGAAAGAAAAAATAAAAAAGGTTTCAAGGAAAGTTTACAGTTTAGCCCTTTCTAACAACTATCCGTCTAGGTAATGCCATGTCTACATTTGGATGCACCAGGTATTTCGAATTGTTCATGTGAAGAAGATTAATCTATTAAAAGTGCTCGTATTTTATTTTTTGATGGATTCGGCTGCATTAGCGAGAGGCACCAGGAACCGCCAGCTCTTCTTCATGTCACCACTCTTAGTTGTAACCAATGTCACTTTGATTACTATCAGAGCCTCTACCATCAGTGGGGCAGGCCAATTCCACCAGACTTGTTTCAAAATAGCACTGTTTCGGATACCTGAAAGTTTCTTCAACCTTTCCATGCTTGCGAATTTCAATGTGCAAAAAAAAAAAAAAAAAATTCGATGTGAGCCGCACAGGCTGCAAAAAAATTCATGCTGCCGCCCAGCGCCTTAAAACCACTCTTGAACGAAAACACACCACGGTAGGGCGACACGGAAGGAGGTTCAATAAGGGGAAAAGTATCACCCTATCTCACCGTACATCTATTTCTATGGGCGTAACAAGTGCATGATGCAAGGATTGCCTAAAATATTCTTTTCATCGAACTGAAAATCTAAAAAATGCAAAATGGTCGTTGCTATAAGTAAACCTCATTTCCGCTACGGTTTCTTGCCCCACCATAATTCCTTCTCCTCTCTTTCCTTTTTGTCATCTAGAAAGCTCACGGCACGCAATGAGAAACAACTTCATTCAACAGTTGTACTTGTTGCTACTTTTAGTGACAAGTGCGGCTGCCACGTTTTTGTGTGATCCGAAGCCGCAATGTCAACCGGGTAATACCCGTTGTTTCTTTAACAACTTTCCACAGGCAAACTTCAACCTTCAGAAGGTCACCCAAATCAGTGGTGCTACGCACAGCATTTCGTTTGGATGTACTTCTCTGGTTAACTTGTTGAGCATCAGTCTCTTATCTTCCATCTCATGTAGCTTTGGCAGCAGTTCATTCAACGTGTATGAAGGATTTGGTGACTTAAATCCAGCTTCCTGGTCCCATACAGTCCAAGTCGACTGTATTGATAAAGGTGACCAGTACTGTTTGCCAGAAGTAGACATCCTGTACAACTGGTGTGAAAAAACCAATATCTTCAACTGGTTCACCTGTACCTTCTGGAGGTTCAACAAGAACTACTCCTATAAAGCAGGCTGCGGTGGAAACAACAACTATGACTGGCCGCAATACTGTTGGCCAAAGCCTCCTGCTTCTACTTCAAAGACTACGTCGAAGACTGTTCCAGCAACTTCGAAGACTGTTCCAGCTACATCGAAGACATCATCTGTTCCCACTTTCTCCCCTCCTCCAACTACCGTGCCAACCACTGGCCCTAAACCTAGTGGATCGTGTTCTGTTCCAGTGACTCCAACTCCTGTGTGTACATCAAACCCTCAACGTTGTCAGTGGTACAACTACCCTAAGGCTGACTTCAAGCTTTACGATGCTGTTCTGCTTGGAGGATCGACTCACAGAATTAGCTATGGTCTTACAGCTGAGAGCTCGTTGGATATCAACGGATTGGGATTGTTGTCTTGTAACTTCGGAACTTTCATTAACACTCTTTTTAATTGCCAGGATCAGACTCAAGTTGTCAGCAACCCTAACGACTGGAACCATCAGGTGGATGTTAACTGTATTGACAAGGGTGACCAATGGTGTTTACCAAACTTCTCAATCACTTACGAGTGGTGTGTTTCTGGTGTCTTCGACATTTCGGTATGTAAGTCTTGGGGATTCACTAAGTCGTACACGTACAAGTGTGGATGTGGTAACGATTACGACTTCCCACAATACTGTTGGCCCAAGCCTCCTGCTGATGCTTGTTCCACAGCTCCACCAACTTCGAAGTCTACTCCAGTGACATCCAAGTCCACTCCAGTTACCTCCAAGAGCACTCCAGTGACATCTAAGTCCACTCCAGTGACCTCGTCATCTGTCCCATCCTTCTCTCCACCACCAACAACTGTGCCAACTACGGGCCCATCTCCAAGTGGATCATGTTCTGTCCCAGTGACTCCTACTCCTGTGTGTACTCCAAACCCTCAACGTTGTCAATGGTACAACTACCCTAAGGCTGATTTCAAGCTTTACGATGCTACTCACCTTGGCGGATCGACTCACAGAATCAGCTATGGTCTTACTGCCGAGAGTTCTTTGAGTATCAACGGATTGGGATTGTTGTCTTGTAACTTCGGATCGTTCATCAACACTCTTTTTGACTGTCAAGACAAGACTCAAGTTATTAGCAACCCTAACGACTGGAACCATCAGGTGGATGTTGACTGTATTGACAAGGGTGACCAATGGTGTTTACCAAACTTCGCGATCACTTACGAGTGGTGTGTTTCTGGTGTCTTCGATATTTCAGTATGTAAGTCTTGGGGATTCACCAAGTCGTACTCATACAAGTGTGGATGTGGTGACGATTACGATTTCCCACAATACTGTTGGCCCAAGCCTCCTGCTGATGCTTGTTCCACAGCCCCACCAACTTCGAAGTCTACTCCAGTTACGTCTAAGAGCACTCCAGTTACTTCCAAGTCTACTCCAGTGACTTCTAAGAGCACTCCAGTTACTTCTAAGTCTACTCCAGTGACCTCGTCATCTGTCCCATCCTTTTCCCCACCACCAACAACTGTCCCAACCACGGGCCCATCTCCAAGTGGATCATGTTCTGTTCCAGTTACTCCTACTCCTGTGTGTACTCCAAACCCTCAACGTTGTCAATGGTACAACTACCCTAAGGCTGATTTCAAGCTTTACGACGCTACTCACCTTGGCGGATCGACTCACAGAATTAGCTATGGTCTTACTGCCGAGAGTTCTTTGAGTATCAACGGATTAGGATTGTTGTCTTGTAACTTTGGATCGTTTATCAACACTCTTTTCGACTGTCAAGACAAGACTCAAGTTATTAGCAACCCTAACGACTGGAACCATCAAGTGGATGTTGACTGTATTGATAAGGGTGACCAATGGTGTTTACCAAACTTCGCGATCACTTACGAGTGGTGTGTTTCTGGTGTCTTCGACATTTCCGTATGTAAGTCTTGGGGATTCACTAAGTCGTACTCATACAAGTGTGGATGTGGTGACGATTACGACTTCCCACAATACTGTTGGCCCAAGCCTCCTGCTGATGCTTGTTCAACAGTTCCACCAACTTCTAAGTCTACTCCAGTGACATCGAAGTCTACTCCAGTTACCTCCAAGTCTACTCCAGTTACTTCTAAGTCCACTCCAGTGACCTCGTCATCTGTCCCATCCTTCTCTCCACCACCGACAACTGTGCCAACTACGGGTCCATCTCCAAGTGGATCATGTTCTGTTCCAGTGACTCCAACTCCTGTGTGTACTCCAAATCCTCAGCGTTGTCAATGGTACAATTACCCTAAGGCTGACTTCAAGCTTTACGATGCTACTCACCTTGGAGGATCGACTCACAGAATCAGCTATGGTCTTACTGCCGAGAGTTCTTTGAGTATCAACGGATTAGGATTATTATCTTGTAACTTCGGATCGTTTATCAACACTCTTTTCGACTGTCAAGACAAGACTCAAGTTATTAGCAACCCTAACGACTGGAACCACCAGGTGGATGTTGACTGTATTGACAAGGGTGACCAATGGTGTTTGCCAAACTTTGCGATCACTTACGAGTGGTGTGTTTCTGGTGTCTTCGACATTTCCGTATGTAAGTCTTGGGGATTCACCAAGTCGTACTCATACAAGTGTGGATGTGGTGACGATTACGATTTCCCACAATACTGTTGGCCCAAGCCTCCTGCTGATGCTTGTTCCACAGCTCCACCAACTTCTAAGTCTACTCCAGTTACGTCTAAGAGCACTCCAGTTACTTCTAAGTCTACTCCAGTGACTTCTAAGAGCACTCCAGTTACTTCTAAGAGCACTCCAGTGACATCCAAGAGCACTCCTGTTACCTCCAAGTCTACCCCAGTGACTTCAAAGTCTACTCCAGTGACTTCAAAGTCTACTCCAGTTACTTCAAAGTCTACTCCAGTTACATCGAAGTCTACTCCAGTGACCTCGTCATCTGTCCCATCCTTTTCTCCACCACCAACCACTGTGCCAACAACAGGCCCATCTCCAAGTGGATCATGTTCTGTCCCAGTGACTCCTACTCCTGTGTGTACTCCAAACCCTCAACGTTGTCAATGGTACAACTACCCTAAGGCTGACTTCAAGCTTTACGATGCTACTCACCTTGGAGGATCGACTCACAGAATTAGCTATGGTCTTACTGCCGAGAGCTCTTTGAGTATCAACGGATTAGGATTATTATCTTGTAACTTCGGATCGTTCATCAACACTCTTTTTGACTGTCAAGACAAGACTCAAGTTATTAGCAACCCTAACGACTGGAACCATCAGGTGGATGTTGACTGTATTGACAAGGGTGACCAATGGTGTTTACCAAACTTCGCGATCACTTACGAGTGGTGTGTTTCTGGTGTCTTCGATATTTCAGTATGTAAGTCTTGGGGATTCACCAAGTCGTACTCATACAAGTGTGGATGTGGTGACGATTACGATTTCCCACAATACTGTTGGCCCAAGCCTCCTGCTGATGCTTGTTCCACAGCCCCACCAACTTCGAAGTCAACTCCAGCTACTTCTAAGTCAACCCCAGTTACTTCTAAGTCAACCCCAGTGACATCTAAGTCCACTCCAGTGACCTCGTCATCTGTCCCATCCTTCTCTCCACCACCAACAACTGTGCCAACTACGGGCCCATCTCCAAGTGGATCATGTTCTGTCCCAGTGACTCCTACTCCTGTGTGTACTCCAAACCCTCAACGTTGTCAATGGTACAACTACCCTAAGGCTGATTTCAAGCTTTACGATGCTACTCACCTTGGCGGATCGACTCACAGAATCAGCTATGGTCTTACTGCCGAGAGTTCTTTGAGTATCAACGGATTGGGATTGTTGTCTTGTAACTTCGGATCGTTCATCAACACTCTTTTTGACTGTCAAGACAAGACTCAAGTTATTAGCAACCCTAACGACTGGAACCATCAGGTGGATGTTGACTGTATTGACAAGGGTGACCAATGGTGTTTACCAAACTTCGCGATCACTTACGAGTGGTGTGTTTCTGGTGTCTTCGATATTTCAGTATGTAAGTCTTGGGGATTCACCAAGTCGTACTCATACAAGTGTGGATGTGGTGACGATTACGATTTCCCACAATACTGTTGGCCCAAGCCTCCTGCTGATGCTTGTTCCACAGCCCCACCAACTTCGAAGTCAACTCCAGCTACTTCTAAGTCAACCCCAGTTACTTCTAAGTCAACCCCAGTTACCTCGAAGTCAACTCCAGTGACCTCTAAGAGCACTCCAGTTACTTCTAAGTCTACTCCAGTGACTTCTAAGAGCACTCCAGTTACCTCTAAGTCGACTCCAGTGACCTCGTCATCTGTCCCATCCTTTTCTCCACCACCAACCACTGTTCCAACTACGGGCCCATCTCCAAGTGGATCGTGTTCTGTCCCAGTGACTCCAACTCCTGTGTGTACTCCAAATCCTCAGCGTTGTCAATGGTACAATTACCCTAAGGCTGACTTCAAGCTTTACGACGCTACTCACCTCGGCGGATCGACTCACAGAATCAGCTATGGTCTTACTGCCGAGAGCTCTTTGAGTATCAACGGATTGGGATTGTTGTCTTGTAACTTCGGATCGTTCATCAACACTCTTTTTGACTGTCAAGACAAGACTCAAGTTATTAGCAACCCTAACGACTGGAACCATCAGGTGGATGTTGACTGTATTGACAAGGGTGACCAATGGTGTTTACCAAACTTCGCGATCACTTACGAGTGGTGTGTTTCTGGTGTCTTCGATATTTCAGTATGTAAGTCTTGGGGATTCACCAAGTCGTACTCATACAAGTGTGGATGTGGTGACGATTACGATTTCCCACAATACTGTTGGCCCAAGCCTCCTACGGATGCTTGTTCCACAGCTCCACCAACTTCTAAGTCTACTCCAGTTACATCGTCAACAGCCCCACCAACCTCGAAGTCCATTCCAGTTACATCGCAGTCTACTCCAGTGACCTCTAAGTCTTCTCCAGTGACTTCCAAGTCTACTCCAGTGACTTCTTCGACTCCAGTGACTTCTTCGACTCCAGTTACTTCGTCTTCTGTTCCCTCCTTTTCCCCACCACCGACTACTATCCCAACCACAGGTCCATCTCCAAGTGGAACGTGTTCAGTCTCAGTATCACCAAGCCCAGTCTGTTCGCCAAACCCTGGCCGTTGTAAAAAGTACAACTACCCTCTGGCACAGTTTGACCTTCAGAATGTGGTTCACCTTGGTGGCTCTACACACAGAATCAGTTACGGTCTCACTGCTCAAAACTCCTTGAGTGTTAACGGATTGGGATTGTTATCTTGTAACTTTGGTACATTCATTAACACTCTTTTCAACTGTCAGGACAAGACATCCATTGTTTCCAACCCTAACGACTGGAACCACCAAGTTGATGTTGACTGTATCGACAATGGTGACCAATGGTGTTTGCCAAACTTCTCGATCACTTACGAGTGGTGTGTTTCTGGTGTCTTTGACATTTCGGTATGTAAGTCTTGGGGATTCACTAAGTCATACTCATACAAGTGTGGATGTGGTGACGATTATGACTTCCCACAATACTGTTGGCCAAAGCCTCCGACTGGTGCTTGCGGAGCCTCGTCGAGCTCTCAGCCAGCTTCGTCAACTTACAAGCCTACCACCGCCACTACGTCGTCAACTTACAAGTCGACACCAGCTACTACTTCGTCGACAATCGTGATTACTAGCTCTAGTTCCACTTCGTCCACTGTTTCTAGCTCAGTCACTTCTAGCTCAGTCACTTCCAGCTCAGTCACTTCTAGTTCCCAAACACAATCTGTCCCAGTCCACTCTGGTAATGTTTTTGCAGTGATGAACACCTTCAACAAGCGTGAGGACACCGAAACCTCTCTGGTTGAAGTAGCAAGTGTACAGGAGACTGCATCCGTTACCCAAAACATTCTGGCTCCAGCTATTGTTTCCGCGTCTGTCGGTGCAGCATCAACCATGTCCTATTGTGTCGGTGCAGTCTTGAGTGCCATCTTTGTTTTCATCATGTGAATACCTTTCTACATGTTTAACAATCTTATTTTCGGTTCTTTTTCAATATTGACTCCCGTATAGTTCACTTCATATTGAGCTTGCTGGTTCAAAAAAAAAAAATATAAATGGCAACCTTTTATACCCTTCATTTCCGTCTTTCATTTATAATATATGATAAAATAAAGTGCACTGTAGAGGGAACCTTCCCAGCCACATCCTAGTCTGTCTAAGCAGCCAGGAAAAAGTATACCACTCATACATATGTATGAGAGATACCCCTGACCACTTATTTGGCCCCTCCTTGTCTTTGCACTTTGTTTCAAGATTCTGTCTGGTGCACTGTGTAGTTGCCTTTCAAAACAGTCGGAGCCAACATTCTGAGCCAATTAGTACCAGGCGATGTGTGCTTAGGTTCCATATTCTTTGACGAGTATTCCATCCGTGGGCTTCGAGACCAGTGCTTCACCATCGATGACATCACGCGATTACACATACGAGCACACTTTGTATTAATGAACCAGTTTGTAGGGTGTTTACCGCTGACTTGCTATCTCTGTGAGTTTGAATTGGTACCTAACAAAAATAATTGCCGTATCGGTTCATCCGACAACACGATGGTGAGAGTACTCACTGTCATGAGTTTCAGTATCAGTGCACCGTCAAGTCTGCGGTAGTGTTCCACCGTACACGCTTGCCATACATATACAAGCATTTGCATGAACCCTAGTTCTTATCGCTCTCTAGCTACTAACACGAGATTCGAAATTGTGATGTCAACCCCATAGCATATCTGCTCACTTCACTGTCACCTTCATCTGGCCGTGAGCATGCTTGTATGGGTTGGATGAAGTCTTAGATACTATTATTCACATGAAAATCACACCATATCCACGATTCAAGCCAAAGTAATGGCATTACTTATATATCATGTTCAAGGAGTAGCAGCTTTGTATGAACATGGTGTCACCGTTAATCTCAGTTAGTCTCTGAAGTCCCTGTATCCAACAGATCATACCCTATCACAGTAGAGCTATACAAAATGAATATATCTTATCATAATCCGATACTGAGAGTTGAAGATGTTGTCCTTTTTGGTTTCCTTGTTCTTTCACCTTGAGTTTTGTTACTCACTAGTTACTAACTGTGTGTCAATGGCTGCAAATCTTGCGTGGGCGGCGAGATGGCTTTGAAACTTACAGCGACAATTTCGCACACATTCAATCTCTTTGAATGTGAGTATGAGCCTGTCACCTCTTTTTTTGAAGACGAACAGAGATATTGAAGGAGGAGAGCACAGAGTGAGAGGAGCTAATTCATCGAGACAGAGAGCCCACAGTTTACGTACAGGAACATTCAAACAGTCAAAGATGCAAAATCCAACCAGTATTCTTTGAGCAAAATAGTCTTGGTACTGCGAGCTGGCATGTTTAAAGTGGTGAACCAGGTTTGACTTTATTCCTGAAGCCCAGTACTTCCCTCAAGAAAATTGCACTTATAGTATCTTTAATATATGTATCACCTCCGCTGGTTCAAAAACTGATAGAGGCAGTATTTACCAATCCGGCTATTGAGATGTTGTGGCCGACAAGATGATACAATGCCAACTAGATCTTGTACTGACTAGCCATATATATCCCTCTATGCATATATGTCTGTGTCTATATGAGTGTTCAAGACAATCGGGGTACCTCACTCTCTCCCTTACATTTGCTTGACAAGTTTTTCTGGGAACTCGTCACACAAAAGCTTCCTAGTCTAAGTATACGTTGAACCACGTTACTCGTCTTTCACCCAAATGCCTAAGCCAAGGGCATCAGCTCTGGCAAGCACCTTGTTCAGAGTCCAGCCTACAACCGTGCCTGCACATATGATACAATTATCTTCCTGCATACGTACAAATTTCACCTACTTTTTTTTTTTCACGAGTACCATTTGGCGCCAGTAGGAACAGCTAGGACCCTCTACAACGCCACGAATACCACTACAGCATGTCTATAACACCTAAACAGGCGTTTGAGAAACTCCCTCAGAAGCTTCACAACTTCTTCGTAAAGTACCCACCTCGTCCGTTTGTCGAGTACTCGTCGAAACCAACAGAGATAAACCTGGCCAATGTTAATCCATTCCTTCCATCCAAAAACCCAGAGACAGGAAGGTGGCGTGGAGCTCAATACTCGTTAAGAAGGTCGGCAGATTTGTTCAAGATGGCTAAAAAGTTTGGAATTGCAGACTTGTTACCGCCACTTCCACAGAGAAAGTTCCACGAGGACAAGTACAACAACAAGAACTGGATGAGAGGCGTCTTGAACCCGAAGAAGGCTAAGTGGGAGAGAGAGTTACCAGAGAAGCTCAAAAAGAGGGAGGAAGCTATTACCAACATGGACGACACCATTGTGGCAGCAAGAAGCACGTATAGGCGGAATATTGCCAAGAGAGAAGCCAAGAAGCGCCTGTGGTGGTAATTGCCCTGGCAAATTTATATATTTTCCAGTTTCTTCGGGTCCGCTCATATCTTTTGACGAGGAACTTGTTCGTGTCTTTTCGGAACTTGTTCGTGTCATTCGGTACTTGTTCGTGCCTTCTCGTCTCCTACATACCAGAGCCTTTAGCCCTAGCGGCTACCATGTACATACATTATAAATACACAAATTACGCGTATATTAGAACGCCCTTCCGCCCCTTCCCCGTCCTCTGCCGCCTCTTCCTGCTCCCCCGCCACCTCTGGCTCCTCCTCTAGCTGGCTTCCTCACGCTTCCTGCAGAGATGTCCTTGTTGCCTGGCCCTGCTCCGTTTCCCTTTATTTTCACCACGCTGTTGGCCAACAAGTTGTCCAAATTCAAGTCGTCTGGTAACACAACCTGCCTGATCTGGTTGCCACGTATACTTATAAACTGTAGTATCGTGGGGTCCTGGTTGGGCTGTACGAGCTTTATGTTCTTGAGAGAGATGTTCATCAGCGGCGAGCACGACAACAACTGTCCGTTCACAGAGTTGCCATTTTTCAACTCTATCGTAATCGGCTGGTTCGTAGCGTTCGGTAAGTTCATCAAAAAGCGTACGAGCGTCATTGTGTCTTTTGCTGTTCTTTCAGTCTCTTCTCTTCTCTGTCGCCTACGTTTGTCTGTTTTTGATATCGGTGCTTATATACAGGCAGAAATGCTGCTGGGGTTTCTGGCACCGTAGTTGCAAGGCATGAGCAATCGACCCGTAACTTGATCCGTTGCTTGATCTGTTGCTGAATGCTTTGGTTGTGAAAAGCACTAGTAAGAAGACTTATAGCCCCACAAGGAATTGCAACTGGGCCCAGGTCGAGTAAATACTCTCCTCCAGCATCTGGTGCGTACTTATGCGGATGGCCCCTACACCGTACATCTATCCTACTCTACAATGTCGAAGAAAGCCACTCTCAATCCCCAATGGTGTCCACTGCCAAGCATAGCTCCAGGAGAGAAGCCCAGAAGAACAGCCCCACACACAACGACGAAGGGAGCATTGGGACTCTCTGGTCACGTGACATGTGTCTTACACATACGAGAAGTGAATACAAACCAACAGACTGACGTGGCCCAAGAACACCAGAACCATGTCGACCGATGCGATACTTGAAAGCATCCGGAGTATTCCGCCTGTGACACGGTTTTTCACCATTTCTACCGTGCTAGTCTGCTTTGCAGCGAGCATCCATGTAATTCTGCCAGGAGACTTACTTTTGAACCGGGATTCTGTTTTCTACGAGCTAGGTCGTTTTCTTCTGGTTTGGAACGCTCGAGGAAGCTCACTATGGGCAAGATCGAATGCCCTCACGTGGCTTGTGTTCCAGGTGCACAGGTGTATCACATGTTTCTTGGTTCCTCACGGAATAGTGGTGGGAAATCCGCTACTGGCCATTTTCGACATCTACTTCTTCTACACGTTTGCCAACCACTTGGAGTCGTACACGGGAAAGTTTCGTCGCAATTTCCCGGACTGTTTGTGGTTCACATTGCTTACAGGCACGGTGATTTTGGCGCTCACACTTGTGTATGATGTTTTGTTTGGTCCCGCGTTCATCGTGCACCACGGAGCCATGCTTTCATGTGTCACGTATCTCTGGCTGCGTGAGCTGAAGAACTCCAACATCAACTTCTTGGGCATTATTCCCATCAAAGCTTACTACTTGCCTGCATTCAACTTGTTCATAAAGTTGGTTGTGGAGGGAAAGCCTGCCTTTGTGGACCTGGCCTTCGGTATAGTTGGTGGCTATTTGTACCAGTGTCTTCAGAGTAACACCATGCCCTTGTACAACTTGAGTGCAAACGCTTACGGCCAGGGCAGAGCCCAGTCAAATGGGAGACGCGTGGGGTACAACTCCAACGTGAGAAGTGATGGCGCTGACCCGTATTTCATAGGCGACTCCATATTCGACTCGGGCTACCTTAAGGCTCCGTTGTGGCTCTATTCAGTGTTGAAGTACCCAGTTGGGACATCGCAGCGTCAAACCGCGTTCCTGGCCTCGCAGCAACAGAAGAACGACCCGAGAAAGAGCACAGCTACGGCCACAGGCTCCTCTTGGATGAGTCAGTCGTTCCAAGGAAAGGGCCACAGGTTGACTGACTAGCTTCAGGTTTAACCTGGAAAAAGACAAGGATGCATCTTAATGGAGTTCGCCTTCATCACTGGCAAATGTCCATCTCTGAAGAAAAACCCCTCTCACTCTGAAGCCAGAATAGCTCTCAAGATGTGGGTGATAATACGAGACACACTTTGTGACCCACTACAGTAGATATCCTATTTAGAGAACATGTATTAACTAACACCAGAAGTGGTACACTCTGTGGTAGAATGGCAAAGCTGCTATCCTTGCCTTTTCCTCTGCAATTTCTTGTTTCAACAAGTCCAAGTCCAATTCTCTTCTTCCTGTGTCGATATCAATGTCCTGGGACCTGATGTACAAGATCCAGTTTCTCTTCCAGAGCTTGTGTCCAAAGTAGAACACGAAAACCACTGGGAATCCCAAGTACAGCTGGAAGAAGGCGTTGGCGCTGGGCTTGCCTCCAATTGGGAACAATCCGACCCAGAATTGCGCAACCAACACCAAGATGTTCAAAATGATACCCCAGTATGCTCCCACGATACCTGCTTGCGACGTGAATGTCAACTCGTCAGTGTTTCTTCCCTGTGTGTACAATGCTCTTCTGAACCGAATGAGACACAAGTTAATCGAGCCCCAGGTGAAAAGCGAAGACAAACCGGAAAGGGCCATCAACCAGTCGAATGCAGTGGATCCCTTGTCGGATGCAGTGATGAAACAGAGCAAGCCAAAGACACATTGGACGATAATTCCCATAAGTGGACGTCCCTGCTTGTCGATGTAGCCCAAGAGCTTTGGAGCCATTCCTGCGGCTGCCAATGCAGCCAAAGTTCTCGAGGAGGCAAACACTGACGAGTTACCGACGGAAAGAACGGAGATCATCACCACCACGTTCATCACCGATGGCAAGCCGCCAATTCCAGCGTTTCGGATGGCAATGACAAACGGAGAGTCTGCGGCGCCTGCACCACCGTTAAGAAGCTTGGGGTCGTTGTATGGGACCAAGCATCCAACCAACACCAACGAGATCATGTAGAACAAGGTGATTCTCCAGAACACTTGCTTGATGGCCTTAGGTAATGTTCTTCTTGGGTTTTCTGATTCAGCTGCTGCTAAACCAACCAATTCGGTTCCAGAAAATGCAAATGCGGCAGTGACGAACACAGAACACACACCTTTGAAGCCGTGACTAAACGCTCCTGGGTTGTGCCAGAACTTGCCTCCCAAGTAGGTGTGGTCGGGGCCTCCGCCACAAACCAATACTATACCCAAAATGATGAAACCAACCACGGCGGTCACCTTGATGATACTGAACACAAACTCGGCTTCACCGTATCCTCTGACCCCGAAAAAGTTGATAGTAATGATCAAGACGTAAAAGATCGCGACCCACGCCACAGCGTTGATCGAACTGTTCCAATACCCGATTGTAAGTGCGGCAGCAACCAACTCCAACGGCAACACAACAAGCCACTGCATGGCGTAGTTCCAGGCCATGGCAAAACCCCAACTTGGGTCGATAAAACGAGTGTTATAAGTAACAAAGGCACCAGCAACTGGGAAAGTGATAGCCAACTCACCCAAAGACTGAACAGTACAGTACATCATAGTTCCAATCAAAAAGTATGCAATGATGACACCAGCGGGGCCACCACTCACAAGAACAGACCCAGATCCGACAAACAAACCAGAACCAATGGAACCTCCAATGGCAATCATTTGCAAGTGTCTATTTTTAAGCGAACGAGACAAGGGAGAGTTTGCAGTCACAATGGCAGCCTTTTCCACATCTGTCAAATTCGGGTCCAAGCCAAGCTCTACCTCATCGTAACGCTTGAACGAGTCCACGAGCTTTGCCCATCCGGTAAGAGGAGGAGCATTGTCAGCCTGATCAAACGCTTCTATGTATCCGCCATCCTTCTCGGTGGACGCAGCCTCGCGCGAGCGGATGTAATCGAGTTCCTTAACGGGCATACTAACTAATAGACAAACCCAAACAGTTTCTTAGGAACACTACAGAATAAGAAAAGATAATAGAAAAAGAAAACACCAGCCCCCTCTCGTGGTGAGATAGGAGGAATCCATGTCGATTATAAAGGCAAAGACGAGCTTGCGCTGGAGGCACCTGACGCATATCACCCCCCGCCAAAGTCCAGGACACTGATAGCAGATACGGCTCAGGGATTGTGAATACCCCCACTAAATGCAACCAAATCTGGACAAAACACGGCAATTGCCCTGCGTCCCAAGCGATAAGAAGCACAGAACTTTTGCTGCCGGAGACGGGGTGTACTCATCCAAAAAAACGCCTTACTAAATTGTGAGGGCCCGTTATCCGGTGTCAAACGTGCGGCTCAAGATTTGAGTTTAATTTTCGGCTGCCTTGCATGAGCATTATTAGCGCTCAGCACTGAAGCACTGGGGGGATGGGCAGCTCGAGGCGAGCGAATAAAACTGCCTGTTCTCCAAGAACCTGCAAAGCCACCTAGTGAAGTAACGAGTGCTTCTCCGCTAGCCATCGTTGCCTACACACACACGGAGGAGCGGGGAATAGGGCTGAAGCAGGCAACTGGGTCCACTGCTGGTTCGCACAAAAGAAAAAAAAGTGGCGCTTTCACGGCGTCAGACCTCGCATAAGCCCCCAGCCGAAAAATAAACGCACCATCGATATCTTCCGTACAATCCCACCGCTTACATTGTCTTATCACGATAAGAACGAATGCGGCACTTTACGAATTGGGGATGCGAGCCTCTGTCGGTAAAGTGCCGCTAGATACGAGGGGAAGTGTGATCCCCAACCCCGACTTGTTTGTCACCTGTCTTCAAAGTACGATGTTCTTTTGCAGCTATCAGACCAAACGCCGATCTCTTGGCGCTTACGCGCATTTCCCCCAGCCGTTGTGTGTCAATTCTCTGCTCACTTTTTTGGCGACGCTACCGTATTTCTCTCGGATCGTTCCGATGGACCGGCGCCGGACTCTCGTATACTGTAGGTGTGTGCGTGTGGCTTTCCATTAACCCTCATCTTAGATGACATCTTAGATGACTGACTGCTTGCCCTCCCCCACTCCTAGTGGAGTTTCTCTCTCCCCTCTCGTCCCCTCTCGTCTTTGGAATAGACTTCGCTGTCCGTATCCCTTCTCCTGACGCTTCCCTACCCGCTGCATCAGTGTGTACATGAAGGATTGCAAGCACATAACCTTCCGGTGCAGCCTGGAGACACCCAAACTGAAGACACGCACGTGAAATTCTCTCTAACTACATACATCATCCAAACTACCTTATGAGAGCGCTAGAGACATCCAAGGGCCCACACACGTCCCAGAGACCACCAATCGCTCACACCAAGCAACCGCTCGTCTGTACGCAGGTCGCGACGGCAGGTTGATGTAGCTCCTGTATATAGTACCAATAGAGTAACATAATACGCCACTAGGCAAAAACACCCCATAGTGGCAGCTAGAAGCCCACCAATTGCCATGTCCGACGAAACAGCCGGGGCCTCTGGCTCTCACGGCACGCCGGTACCCTTGGGGACACCCAAGATCCGACCCGAGCGCGACAATTACTTCACTTCTAACCACACCGGCAGTCAGCCGTTTGCATCGCCCTCGATGAGGGCCAAATCTTCGTCTAAGCTCAGACGCAACAAATCAAAGCCGCACTTGAAGCGTGCAAGCTCCATTGGCGGCAACTCGCACTACAAGTTGGTGTTTTCTGTAGATGACGACGTCAACGACGATATAATCGAGGAGGGAGACGGCGAGCTGTCGTTATCGCTCGCACAACGTGGCAGCAGGGCTGATCGTGACTACTTGGAGGGCTACAACGATGCTCTCCGTTCGCTTTACTTGAAACGCGGGCGGTCTCTCAATATCACTGATGATGATGACGAAAATTCCGCGGCTGCTGCGGTCACGGGCGCCATTGGCGGCCGTTTCAAGGCCACGCCTGTGGCTCATGCTCCTCCGTCCTCTTCCGCCAGCGCTATCGAGCTGGAGCTCATAACAAACCTCATTGGCGCCGAGGAGCGGTTGAAAACCCTCCAGGAAGACGAGCAGGACAGCTATATCGCAGACACCACCGCGGACGCATCTGACGGTGCAGAATCGGTGCACTCGTCGCTGTCGTCAGAAACCTTAGAGTCCTTAAACCTCAGAGAACGGCAGGATGCAATCAACTCTACCCATCCGTTTGGTATCAAGATCTGGAAACCGTCACTTTACAAGAAAAAGCGGTCGGTGGCAACGCGTGCCGAGGAAGATATCCACGATTATGACTTGAGAGAACCCACTTACAGAATCTTCTGGGGCGTTTACGTGTGCAATATCATCTGGTCTCTCACATTTGGGTTGTTTTTGTACTTGGTGTGTCTCTTTGGATGTGTGCTCGTATTTATCTTCCTGGGGTTCGGAATACACCGGCAACTGAGACCGTACGTGAAATTGTTGTACGGAGTAGCCAAGTACTGGCTATTCCCATTTGGGAAATTCGTCTTGTTGAACAAGGATAAAAAGTATTTAGAAGAAGACGAGTTGGATGGCCGCTCGTTAGTGGAGTTCCAGAAGTGGAGAGAACAGGAAGAAGGGAGATTGTTCTATGCACCACCGAGAAGGTACACAACTTCCGATACACGGCCATTGTTGGATGGTGTGGGGCCGAAATCTGCAACAGGAGCGGCAAGTTCCAATACAGGAGGTTCTGGCTCAGGAGCCGGAGCCACTGCCGCAGGTGTCTCCTCTAACTCTGGGGCATCGGCTTCTAGCAAGGGGAGTCAAGGACAAACTCGCAATTTGAACCAAACACGCGGAGAGGGCTCCAGTGCTAGCGCTGGAGGGAACTCTGCAGCTGGCGCAGCGGATACATCTGCTATTGATGACGACGCTGACGCGGACGTGGATGTCGACGCAGATAGCGACCCCTCTGACATCAAAAAACGGTTCTTTGGCCGTGGGTCCTGGTCTTCGGGGCGGTTCATGTTTTATGTGTACTTCTACCTTATTCTTCAGCCGCTTCTCTTGGTGCTCTCGCTCTTTTGCTGGCTCTTCGTCTTCACTATCCCCATGGCCAAAATCACAGACGTCATCTGCGACCATTTGCGGAGGCACCCGCTCGCGCTCCACTTCGAGCTCGAAAAGGAGTACTATGACTCGCAGGCGAACGCCTCCTTCAAAAAAAAACGCAAGCATCAGCTGATCATAATGTGCACCTACAGATGTTGCGGCTGGCATTATTACAAGTACACCATAGACGGGACAAACATCTTTTTCATCAACTTGTTGGCCACAGTTGTGTTTGTGATTTTTGACTTCTACTGTGTGCGGGAGCTATGGGGGATCGATCGCTGGTACACTCAGTCCTCATTCATCTTCGCCGCATGTCTCCTTAGTGTGATACCCTTGGCATATTTTATTGGCCAAGCAGTGGCTCTGATTTCAGCCCAGTCCTCCATGGGTGTTGGTGCCGTGATTAATGCCTTTTTCTCCACAGTTGTCGAGATTTTCCTCTACTGTGTAGCGTTGAATCAGCTGAAGGGGAAATTGGTAGAGGGCTCACTTATTGGGTCCATTTTGGGTGGTGTTTTGCTTTTACCAGGCCTCTCGATGTGTGGTGGTGCGTTAAAGCGGAAAACCCAGCGGTACAACCCACGGTCCGCAGGTGTTTCGTCCACGATGTTGTTGTTCGCCATGGTGATTATGTTTGCCCCGTCTATGTTTTATCAAATCTACGGCGCGTACGAAATCAGATGCATGAGCTGTACTGACGAATTGGTTGCTCTGACTGCTCCGTCGCATGGTCTGCCTGCAGACTGTACAAAGTGTCGGTTTATTCAGCCAACTCTCAAGCTCGACGCCTTGTACCACCAGGTGATCAAACCCTTTTCGCTTATTGTGGCCAATGCGTTGTTCATAGCATACGTGTGCGGGTTGTACTTCACCTTGAGAACCCACGCCAGTTTGATTTGGACCACAACTTCCCATGAAACGAGAAAGGACGAAGTCCCACGCTCACCAAGCGTGGTCAGTTTGGATAGAGGACGAGTTCCCTTGGTTCCTTTGCCATCGCCAAGATTACCGCGCACAGCAGGAGCTCCAGTGGCCCCAGTTCTCGGTGCTGCTGTTCCCTCAGCCGCTGGAACCGGCTCCACAACCTCACCCACTAATGCAAGTGCGCACGCTCCAAATCCACCGTCTGTTGTTGCCCCGGCCAAGGAAGAACCCGAAAATGGTGGACATGACGCTCCAAACTGGTCCCGAAAGAAATCTACTGTCATTCTTCTCGGATCAACCATCGCTTACGCAATCATTGCCGAGATCCTCGTAGACTGTGTAGACGATGTACTTGTTGCGTTTCCAATCGATCCCAAGTTTCTCGGTCTCACAGTATTTGCACTCGTCCCCAATACCACTGAGTTTCTTAACGCCATCTCGTTTGCTGTCAGCGGTAACGTGGCCCTCTCAATGGAAATCGGTAGTGCTTATGCACTCCAAGTGGTGCTAATTCAAATCCCCTGCCTCGTGATCTACACCATATATAAGAACTTCAAGGACGTGAATCAGCTCTTCCCGTTGGTGTTTCCGCGCTGGGATATCATTGCCACTTTGATGTCTATTTTCTTGTTCACCTACATCTACGCAGAGGGCAAGTCAAACTACTTTAAGGGGGTAATCCTTATTCTTATTTACTTCGTGGTGATGATTGGATTTTGGTTCAATGACAAGATTGGCTCGTTAGAGAACTTTTCGTATGTCCCGGCGTTCCAATCGTTACAGTCGTTCCAGACGTTCCCGTGAACAATATACTTTCGCACCTTTAAAATATTGTAGTCAGTGTCAAGCAGTGGCCTTCACGCAGTGGCCTCCACGGAGTGTCCCGGCTCGTGCCCCCAGCAGGGCCAACAGTAGTCCAGCAGCCCGCATGTTTCGTGAGTGTATGGTTTGGAGCATCCATTCCGGAACTATTCACCGTCAAGTTGTCTGCTCTCGCCAAAAGGCGCTACCAAAAACAAAATGTATGGTACAATCCATATAAAGTTGTCAGTGATCGAGCCAACTTGGCTGAGACCTGCTATCCAGATCTGATCCTGCTGTTCAAGGAGCCTCGATGCTCGAAATCCTTTCAAGTAAGCAAAAAGAAGTCCTGTGCCAGTAACACTCCCAGAGTCTGCCAATCATATGCACCGTGGCTGCAGAGCTCTGCTTATCATGTTGCAGTCACGTGATTTATCGGCAGCCCGACAGCACCACCAAGGTCCGTGCTAGCTTCCGCAAATAGTACTGATAGAGTTACAGTGCGACCATATGCAGAAGTTTTGGTCAGCAAGTACACTTGTGGCTATAATAATGAAATCCAGCTTCCACAATTGGCCCCATTAGAGTGGTGGCGGAAAATGAGCAATTTGAGCAAATAAATGTGGAGGCATAAGACCTGTGGCTTCTTCCCCTTACAAGTACAGCATATATAGGTAGCTATAGGCCTTCCGCAAATATACACCAGTAAAAAGTAATTGCAACTCAAAAACCCCCACCATGTCGTTCCCCAAAACAAAAATATCGTTACCCAAGTTGGAGTGGGCGTACGAAGCATTAGAGCCTCATATTAGCGGCCAAATCAATGAAATTCACTACTCGAAGCATCACCAGACCTATGTTAACGGATACAACACTGCAATTGACCAGTTGGTTGCAGCCGAAGCAGATGGAGACGTTAAAAAGATCATTGAGATCCAGCAAAACATCAAGTTCCATGCCGGTGGTTACGTCAACCACGTTTTATTCTGGAAGAGTTTATCGCCTACGTCTCAGCACGGTGGAAAGCTCCCGAAGGAGGACTCCGCGTTTGCAAAGCAGGTGGTTGCACAATTTGGTTCGTTTGACAACTTGATCAAGCTCACAAACGCAAAGTTGGCATCGATCCAGGGTTCAGGGTGGGCGTTTCTTGTCAAAAACAGGGCCAACGGCGGCAAATTGGACGTGGTGACCACCTTCAACCAGGACACAGTGACAGGCGACTTGGAACCGTTGTTGGCAATCGACGCATGGGAGCATGCTTATTACTTGCAGTATCAGAATGTCAAGGCTGACTACTTTAAAGCGATCTGGAATGTAATCAACTGGACCGAGGCGGAACATAGGTATAATGCTTAATTAATGTGCGTAACTAATATCTGTAGATATCACACCCCCAGCCAGTAGTATCACCCATTTATCTCTAAAACTCTTTGGTACAGGCAAAGCGTGGATCGTTACAACTCAACGTAGTTGCCCCTCCAATCCAGTGACCAAACTGCACCGTACCCAGCAGCCTTCCGTTCGTGCCTCTAGCCGCAACTGAACAACTCCGAGTGTAGCTCATTTTAACCTTCGCGGGGGTAATCCGAACCTAGATGTGGCACATACGCTCATAGCCGCCCTCCTTCATCTAGACACAGTTGGTGGATACTGGTTGTGTTTGTGTGTCACTTTCGCAACCAATGGGCCCACATTCGGCCACTTCTTCGGGGCCGCATCGGTACCAACGACAAAGGAGACCAAGAGGGGGTGATTGGCTTAGAAGATGTCCCAGCCCATGGATACTACAAGCCCCCCTCATACAGCTACAATCCCTGTCAGGTACAGGTGAGGGGCACAATCCAGAGATCGATGGACCCGCAAGCAGCCAATAGGATACTGATTCTAGCATCAAAGTGGGTTTCCGCTTTAAGATTGTTCCCCCACGCTACCCTCCCCACCACCCAGACACATCGATGCATACACTCCATCTGCAAATACAACTACCCAACACGCTCGGTTACGCTGCGGCCCGGCATCCTCCCGCTGCACACTATCTTCTGTTATGACACCTCCTGCAAAGCCGGCCGTTTGGTTCCAATTTAGATGAAGGGAACCGTTGGCATGCACAATCGAGATCGGCTCCGAAACTGTTATGCGCAAATCATTGGCCACTTTTCCATGGCCCGGCTGAACATTGAGGGGTGGAGGGAGGGGTGTGAGTTTATTCTTCCGGGGCTCTCCTCACGCCAGCCTTACTCGCTCGCGGGGTACATCATTATTTTTTTTTCTAGCGAGGCTGCTTTGAGGGAAAAAAGGATTTATGCCAACGGACTCCGGTGAGTCTTCCCGGGCTGGGAGCCTCGCTTCGCCGTGTCTCACGATGGTAGGACATATCTTCCCTACATCATTCTGAAATAGCATCCTTATTATCTCGTTTTCTCCATCGCTACATTTGCTTCTACACCTCTGTACACGCTACGACCTGAAACATTCAAGTCAATGTTTTTGCCTGATATGACTGAAACTCCGGGAAGTTTAGAGGTAGGGTGGGAGGGGGGTGCTGCACATATCCTCCCCACTCTGCAAGGACGACAAAGTATTTTTCTCCTAGTTTCTTTTTATTTTTTGAATCTTTTTTTTTTTTTTCTTTTTCTTTTTGTCATGGGACAAGTCTCGGAGTTTTTTGTTTAGTGCGTTACATTTGCATTTCCCCACACCAGAGAAGGTCCACTTTATCGTATTGGTAGTGAGAAGAGGTGTATATATAGACCGTGTAGCTTTGCCTCTGTCTGTAGATTCATTTTTTCATTAATTCAAATCGTGTTTCAATATCTTCAAATCCAAGGATGTCTAAGGAAGAAAAAGACGTCATCTCCATTGAGTCTGAAACGGCTCCAGTTCAGCTCACTCAAAAACCAAAGTCTTCTTTCCGTTGGAGAGTCAACGATGACCACTCGCCTCCTGAGGTGTACAACTGGACTTTGTACCTCTCGGTGCTTATTTTCGGTATCTTAGGGTGTGCTAGAGGCTACGATGATGGATGCATTGCTGGTGCCGTGACCCAGCCTTCATTCCAGAAAACTTTTGGTCTCGCAGATAAAACCAAGTCAAAGTCCGACATTGCAAACTTGAAGTCAAATATCACTTCGATGGTGCAGTTGGGCTCCATTGGAGGTGCCATCTTGGCCGTGTATACCGTGGATAAATTTGGTAGAATTAGAGCTTTGCAAGGTGTGTGTGTGATTTGGATTATTGGAGCCATCATTCAAGTTACGGCTGGATCCGTTGGCCAGTTATATGCTGGTCGTTTAATTGAGGGGCTTGCTATTGGACAAACAACTACTATTGGACCAAATTATTTATCTGAGGTGGCACCAAAGGCCATTAGAGGACTCTGTGGGTGTATTTTCGCTGGTGCTGTGTACTTGGGGATTATGTTGGGCTACTTTGCAAACTACGGAACTGCCCTCCATACCATTGGTAAAAACCAATGGGTCATCCCCACCTCAATGAAGCTCATTTTAGCTGGCCTAATTTTCATTGGCTCTTTTCTTTTCTGTGTGGAGTCTCCAAGATGGTATATGAAGGAGGGGAACCCAGAAATGGCAGCGAAAAACCTTTCCAAGCTCAGAAACTTACCTGTGGATCACCCCTATATTTTGGGTGAGATTTCCGATATTAACGAACAAATTGAAACTGAGAGACGTGAAGTTGAAGGAAACTCGCTTTGGTCCGTATGTAAGGAAATCTTTGGTGTTCCATCGGTGAGATACCGGTTCATCTGGTTGGCATTGGTATCGCAGTTATTGGGACAATGGAGTGGTGCTAACGCTATTACCATCTACTCGCCACAATTGTTTGCATTGGCCGGTGTTAAGGGTCAAATTCCAACATTGAGAATGACTGCAGTGCTCGGAGTGGTTAAGTTTGTTTCTGCATACTTGAGTGCCTTTTTCCTCATCGATTTTGTCGGTAGAAGACGCTCGCTTTACTTTGGAATCACTTTCCAGATGTTGTGTACTTTATACTTTGCCCTCTACTTGACCATCGTGCCCCAGGCTGAGGATTTAACTGCTGTTTTGACTCCATCGCAAAAGGCTGCAGGTAAGGGTGCCATGGCTGCAATCTTTCTTTCAGGAACTGGCTGGACCATGGGTTTCAATGCAATCCAGTACTTAATTGGATCCGAGATTTTCCCCTTGAAGGTGAGATCGGTGGCTCAGAGTTTCACTATGATTTTCCACTTTGTCAACATTTATGCCAACTCAAAGGCCCTTCCCTCTATGCTCTTGGGCATGAACAATTACGGAGCTTTCTACTTCTTTGTTGCAGTAATGCTTATCTCCTTAGCCTGGGCTTTCTTCTTCGTTCCAGAAATCTCTGGCCGGTCTTTGGAAAGTATGGAGGAGATTTTCTCATTACCATGGTACCAGATTGGAAGAAGAGGTGCTGAATTGTGCCCTGACTACTCTGAAGTGAACAAGATGACTTATGTCGCTAATGGAGGCAATGCACATGGAGGTGACATGCAATATGATGACAATGATAAGGCGACTACCGACCACGTCGAAGACTTGATGACCAAATAGAGATCCGTTTGCCTTAAGTATTCCAAATAATAACGTGTGTCAAGAAAAAAATTTGTAAGCAAGTGACATCTGTAACTACTTCAAACCAATAATCTCCCACCTCTTGACTCACTAACCAGATATTAATCGGTTTGCATCGATTACATCCATGGCATAGGAGTGATCCAGCCGTACGTGTTGCAAAAAAAGACAATAAGGTGGCTGCATCTTCAAAAAATTTATGCAGGTCCCAAATCATGCGTCTCAGCAAAGCCTGCATGTTGACTAGTTAAGCCATCTTGTGCCTGCAAGACGAGAGGAACCAGTGTCAACAAGTAGAAACTGGAAGGAGCCAGGTAAAAGCATGCCGATAAATAGATTACTTCATATAGCTCTACCTACTTGGTAGTCATCACCGAATTAAAAAAAAATGAATAAAACTCAATTTTCGAAAACAGCCAGTTATACTACTTATAGTGCCTTTCGTACACTTTCAGCAAATTTAAGGTATAAATTCATCTATATAAAAATGCTATATGTTCATGCTACTGAACGAATTCCCCAACAGCCCCATCTCATTGTCTTTCTTTCTCTTGGCTGCAACTTTACCTTTGGATACCGAGTCTGCAGCTTGCTGAATCCTGTGCCTTGTTTCGTTCTTCTTCACCAATTTCCTTCCTCCCTTTTCAAGCTCGTAGTTGTCCAAAAAGTCGTCTAGCATTCCTTCCAAATCCTGTCTTTCCAGAGCCATGTCGAATTCGCGGTACTCTGGTTCTTCGTCTTCTTCTTCGAATTTTTTTGCTAGTTGCTCATATTTGTCGTCCAAAAGTGTCAAACCTTCTGTTCGGAAGAGCGCTGACGATGACATGGAAAACTCAGACGTGTCAGACATTGCTCCTTTCTTCTTTCGAAGCTTGCTTTTTGATTTACCTTTCTTTGTGATTGCTCCTTGAGGAAGCTCCCCAAGGGTGTCTCCCTGCTCCTCTTCGTCGTCAAAGTCGTCGTCAGAGTCCCACTCGTTTGCCTTCGATTTGTTTGCAGCCTTGAACTTATTGAAATCCTGCTCCCAGTTTGTGCTTGCGAACGATACTTTTTCTTCGGCTGGTGCGGGGGCTTCTCCTTCGTTGTAGAGTAAACCAACGTCCACCTTTGCTTGAGGGCCCTTTTCTTCCCTTGCTGGAGAAGACTTCCTTCCTGACTTCTTCTCCTCTTCCTCCACCTCATACTCTCCTCTGTCTGAATCGTATTTCGCATATTCGTCCTTGTAGTTATCGAGATCCCATTCGTCGTAGTCTTCGTCGTCGTAGTATGCATCAGATCCGTCGTAGTACTCGTCCTCGTCTTCCACTGCACCGGATCCAAGTAAGTCTGCAAACAAATCATCGTCATCGTCCTCGTACCCTTCGATCTCCTTTTCGTCTTCGCCCACTCTTCTCTCAAGGTACTCTTCGTCGTCCAACGCCTCTAAGACTTCTCTTAACCGTGGATCCATATCCGGGTTGAATCCCTTAAGCTCGCTTGGGATATTTTGACCCTCGTCGAGCGCAACATATCTCTTCTTCTTGGAAGGCACTTGGTCCCCGAAAAGGTGCTCAATGTTCTTATCCTTGCTCTTTTCTGCTTTTGTATCCTTTGGAATGAACACTCCCTGGTTGTCAATGGGCTTCAAATGCTGCATATAGTCGTACTTGGAGTCATCGAAATAGATTCCGAATTGCGCCGCCAACCCTTCGTTGCCTCTAATTTTCTTGATTTCGTCCTCGTTAAGCTGCTTGGCCAACTCAGATGTGCTGAAAACCTTCTTCTGCGACAGCACTACTTTGGACTGGTTGCCTCCAGTAACTGGCACTAAGACGTGCTCTGACGCATCGTTGTCGTAGAAAAGCGCATCATCATGTGCTCTATGAACTACAGAGAACGTCTGAGCGTTCTTCTTGTTAAATCTCCGGCCCATTGTGCACACAAATCAGAGAAGCACTGTGCCGATTCTGATGCGATGAGATGGCCTTCAACACTGAAAAGTATCTACTGCACACAACAATAATACTGCATATTACACTACTTGCACGGTACTGCAGTTTCGCAGCCATTACAAATGGCCCCTGACTACAAACAAACTCAAAATACTCTCTTTGTTTTAATGCTAATGGTCGTGAGCCGCGTGCGAGTCACGGAGAATCTTGGGCCAGTTGCTCCAGTAAATGCATACGATCTGGGAGAACGCCAACGTGAACACCCCGAAGATGATGCCTGTCCATAACCCGGACAACCCCATTCCTCCGTGGAACGCCAACATGTATCCCGATGGAATTGCAACTATGTAGTATGAAACAAGATTGAGATACGAGCCCAATCTCTGTCTTCCCTGACCTCTGAGAATACCAGCCGATAAGACATTTGCAGTGTCCAGAATTTGGTTCACCGCGAGAAGTGTGAGCACGTGATTGCTGATAGCTAACACTTCTTGGGACAGAGTGAAAAGCGTACCTAACGTGTGCCTGCCAAAGAAGGCCACCGAGAAGTTAAGCGCCAGTAATGTGACCCCTAAAACCAAACTCAACCGAGTGACAATCTGTGCGGCCCGAATATCTCTTTTCCCGACAAAATGGCCTATTCTGGTTGTGAGAGCGACAGCGGCTGCAAAGGGCAACTGGAACAATAACGACGCCACGTTTGTGGCTATTGACTGTGCAGCCAACGCCGTGGTACCCAAGCTGGCGGCAAAAATCGTGAGCACTTCGAACGCCAAGTACTCTGCTTCAACCATTATAACTCCTGGTAGCGCCAATTGAAGCATTGGTTTCCAGTTTGAAAGTGCGCGCGACAAATCAAGGCCACCCCAGCACTTTTTACCATCGATCAACAAGACGTATAAAAGCAAAAGCAAACTGATCAGCCAGTATGTGATACACACAACGATGGGTGCACCGATGAACCCTAATCCGTACTCTGGATGCCACACAAGAAGCCAGTTGAGGACAAAGTTGATTGGAACCGCAACGAGCAAAATATACGTGCCCGCATTGAAAATGTGCTGCGCTTGTAAAAACCGTTTCCCTGCTTCAAAGAGCACCAATCCGGGAGCTCCAAAAAGCACCACCCGCAAAAACCGCTGGGCCATTTCTGCCAACGCAGGGTCAGGAATCAATGCGCTCAAAATCAGCCCAGAAAACCACCAGATTGGCGCCAAGGGGAAGACTGTGAGCGCCAACATCATGGCAGAACACCGCTGGAAGTAAACCCCGACATTCAAAAGGTTTCCTGCTCCGTACGCCTGCGAACAAAACGAGTCCAACGAAGTGGCCATTCCCTGGTACACGGCCATTCCGGTAATGTTGAAAGTGCAAACAGCTAAGGTAGCCGCAGCCAACTCAGTGGGACCAAGCCTACCGGTGGCAAATATCGTGGAGATGACTAAAAACTGCTGAAGACAAAAGGTGACTGCAAGGGGAGCGACAGACTTGGCTATGAAAATAGTCTCCTGCTTTATACCCACCGGCAGCTTGGACAGCGACTCAGTGAGCGAGTCGTACTGCTCGTGCGCATAAGCTCCTGTCAAAAGCGGTTCATCGGCGTTCATTTCATTGGAAGAGACCACTCTTCACTCTGAATTTTTGTTAAAACATGACTGCGACCCTTTTATCTATAAGGGCAGCGGCTCCTTCGCGCGGAATGGGGTTAGTTGCATGCGTTAGCGGTTGCCAAATTGGGCCAGTTGCGTTAGCGCTCTTTTTTTTTTCGTTTTTGTTAGCGCTCACCCACACACATACAGGCACACTCTTTTGCCAGCGCTTCCGCTTATTTTGTGCTGGAGGGTTTTTCTTTCAACGGAGTTATGCCTTCTCCGAAAGATTCGCGACCGGCACAGTATGGAGACGCGGGGACAACTACTGATCTTTATGGGCCATGCGCTCCCCAAATATGTACACAGTTTTCTGAGGGGCTACCCAGAATGCACGCACGGATTCGGGATCCACTTGTGTTTCGATCTCGAGCGTTGAGCTATCTTTTGTGAGTACGAGCCGTTGCAGTGTAAACGAGTATGTGGCTGTGACATCCTCGCCGCTTGCAAGTTCCAAGAGGATGCATTCACCATCTTGGGTGGGCTTGAACGTGATCTCGTATTTCGGCCACTCCCCAATCTCTGTTACCCGCGGGTTCTCTTCCAGTACTTTTTTCTGTCGTGGCGGCTTGATTTGAGTTGTTTTGATTTCTCGAAGTCCAATTTCAGCCGCATTTGGTTCCACTGGCTTCAATGCCGTCTTCAACTGCTTTGGTTCGTGCTTTCCCTTGCTCTTGCTCTCCGTCTCCACCTCCTCTATCAACACTTTCTTCTTGCGCCTACTATTTACGTTCATTATATCCGGTAACTCTCCCACTTTGGCGATCTCATCGCCATTCTCCTTTATATCGTCTATAAGTGCCAATCTCTGGTCCGCGATGTGCGCCAACTTCTTATCCACAGACCCTTCCAATTCGCTCTTGGGGATCTCTGTGTGCGCCAACTCTCCCTTGGAAAGCATCTTGGGCATGGTGTATTCGCGCTCGAGAACAATCTCGTACATTATCTCCACTGCCTCAATGCACCACTCGATCAAAATGGACCGCAAGTCCGTGTTGAGCTGGATCCACCGGAAGCACGTGGAGTTGATACAACAGTCGAACACCAACGACGGCTGGCCCTTTTTGTCTTTGCTTTCGCGCTCCCGTGACGTAATGATTGGAATCTCCCACTGATTGTTGATGATGAGCGGAAATACCACCGCAGGGTCAAACGGTTGTGGCGGTTGCGGCACTTGCTCGTCGTGGCACACGTTGATGAAAACTTTGGTAGAGAGCTCATACTTGTCAAAGTTGGCTGCGTCTACGATTCGTGTTTTCACCACGAACCCCTCTTTGGGTCGAAGTGTGACTATCTGGCCCTGTTCTACGAGACTCATGCTTTGGGGGACTGAATGTTCTTAGTGTTCTTTCGGAGGAAACACTTTATGAGCCCGTTGAAAGTTTCCATCGCGTCCGGCATACAGTACATAGTTTTGCAGCCACTTGATAAGGAAACAGGTAAGAGTCCGATTCGCTCTGCCTTGACGTAAGTTGATGGCAACAGAGATGTGCTAAAGAATAGGTGGTAATCGATCTTCTACTTAGTTACGGGTAGAGGGACCACCGTCAGAGGCGCTTCCTCACTCCACCAAATAGGGAATCGGGTACACCACCAGGAGTACCCAAAAAGGGACCCACTGGAGGATACTCCCTGAAGGTCTACCCCACGTGCTATATCTTCACAAGAAAATCCCTCTTTATTAATTGCATCTTCACAGAGAGGTGCTGGCGGCATGCCCCACCCGTCAAAATAAGCGATTGTGAATCACTTGAATCACCCTCCTGCATACACCGATGATTCACTTGACTCTGCAATTTTCACCCAACACCTGGCCCAACACAACCCGGATGGTTGGTAAGTAAGTTCAAAGTGTTTTTTGGAGCTCGATATCTTTCCACTCTACCCAAGATGAACGTTCTCGTGTATTCTGGTCAGGGAACCACGTCCGAGTCTGTGAAGCACTGTATAGAGTCCCTTAGACATCATCTTTCTCCCGCTTATGCAGTGGTTGCAGTTTCGCAGGATGCTATATTGAACGAGCCGTGGATGCACAAGACTTCTGCTTTGGTGTTACCTGGAGGTGCAGATCTCCCATTCTGTAAGGCGTTGAACGGAGAGGGAAATAAGAAGATCTCCCAGTTTGTGAAACGTGGTGGGAAGTTTATTGGCTTTTGTGCCGGTGGGTACTATGCTTCTGCAAGATGTGAGTTTGAGGTGGGCACTAGCATGGAGGTTTCCGGTTCGCGGGAGTTGCTGTTTTTCCCTGGCACCGCTCGAGGATGTGCATACAAAGGCTTTGTATACGAGTCTCATAAGGGGGTCAAGTTGGCCAAATTGGATATGGGCAACGGAGACTCGGTGTACAACTACTACAATGGGGGCGGGGTGTTTGTGAACGCATCCAGCTACTCTAACACAGAAGTGCTCGCCAAGTATACTGAGCCTGTGGAAACAGCTATTCCTTTAGGACAGAAAGAAACTGAAAGGGAAGAGCTCACGGCCGCTGTAATCCTCTGCAAAGTGGGGAAAGGTGCCGCTCTCTTGACCGGCACTCACCCAGAATACACGCCGGCGCTCATGAAACCATCAAGGGACACAGAGCCAGGCTACTATCGAGTGTTTGAGGAATTGCACAAGACAGAAAATGACCTCAGTCGCAAAGAGTTTATGAAGGAGTGTCTCTCACGGCTTGGATTGAAAGTGAACGAGGACGTGACAATGTCAGTACCGCACTTGACTCCAATATACCTTTCTAGTTTGAAGCCGGATGGTTTGTACAAATTGAAGGAGGACTTACATCTTCTGAACGGAAAGGGTCAAAAGTTTGAGGACCAAAATGACACCTTTGTGTTCCACGACGACGACGAGAACGACAACGATTACTTCATCCGCGATGCTGAGGGCGAACACAGTCTCAACGATCTTGATTCGCAATTGAAACACATAAAACTCTCCAATGAGCTCCCATCTCACAAGTTGACGCCATATTTCAACATTGCAACCTACAGAGAGCATCTTAGCAAGCTCTCTGGTGGAAAAGTTGGCAATTTTGGTTCCATGTTTGGGTACTCGGAAGTGGTGACTTCTACAAACACACTCTTGGACAAAAACCCAGGTTGGTTGCAGCATTTGCCCCATGGATTCACTCTCACTGCCACCAGTCAGGTGGCTGGGCGCGGGAGAAGTGGGAACCACTGGGTCAACCCAAAAGGAGTGATGGCCACATCGGTGCTTTTCAAGATTCCTGTGGTGCCAGCGTCGCAACAAAAGGGTCCATCCATCGTCACGCTCCAGTACTTGTGCGGATTGGCACTCGTGGAGCTGATACTCAGTTACGGAAGCGAGCAACCAGGGAAGGGCATAGGCTATGAGGAGATGCCCATCAAAATCAAGTGGCCCAACGACGTTTACCTGATGAAACCAGAATACTTTTCAAAGCCCCTTTCAGAGACCCAAAACGTGCCGACGTCGCTGGCAAACACACTCGACGAGGACGAAGAAATGTACGCCAAGATATCGGGGGCCATATTGAACTCGCAATACCTCGACAACTGTTTCCACTTGGTGCTTGGTGTTGGGGTCAATGTTTCAAACAGCGCCCCAACAACGTCTCTCAATCTCGTGTTGGAAAAGTTGAATGAAATCAGGGCAAAAAGAGGCGAACCCAACCTTCCTCCGTACCAACACGAGATCTTGTTGGCAAAGATGCTTTTCACGATCGAGCAGTTCTATGCTGTTTTCGAGAAGTCTGGTATGAAGCCATTCTTGCCTTTGTACTACAAGAGGTGGTTCCATCTGGGACAAGTGGTGGATGTGGATGCACGCGGCGACGGAGCCAGGAGACGGTGCGTGATCAATGGAATAACCCCGGATTATGGATTATTGGTAGTTGAAGACCTCAAGACTGGCGAGACCCTCGAATTGCAGCCCGATGGGAACTCGTTTGACATATTCAGAGGCTTGATCTACAAGAAGAACTAGCTGTTCTAATGACCCGCAGAATAGCCGCTGTATTTAGTACTTAGTGCCATAAATGAATTTAAGGAAGTCAGAAGAAGCCAGTTCCCTGAGATGTTTTGCGGGAGCTTTACTAAAGGCAATACTCCAGCACCTCACTCGCAGCTCACTCGCATCTCTTCCACATCTCTTCAGCATCTCTCCATCTCCACTCCATCTCCCCAGCCACCATCTCTCCAACAGCCTAACTCTACGCACTTTTTTTGCAGCCAATGGCAAGGTTATGGATTCCTGCATGAAATCTTTGTGTGATGTATCCCCGAAAAAAAATTACTTAAGCGGTTTGCCTATCGGAGGAAGGCCCCCATAGACCCCTTTCATGCTGTAGAGGTTTAGCCGATAGATTGCTTAAGGATACCCCAGGTACTTCTTCAAGGTCTTCTAGTGCTGTAACAGTTGCGTTTTTTTTTTTTTTTTTCGCTGCCTTTTGTCGCCTTCATAACTGTCATAGGCGATACCCGCATTGCCCCGACGTACGCGCTTCATCCTCGTTGCGCTTTTAGCTCTTGTCTTTGTTGTCTTTACACCACCTGTTCGGTCGTCGCTTGTGCTGCTTACTAAATCGCTGTCAACCATGTCTCACCATACTGTACAGTCTGTGGCTAGAGTGTATGCGGATGTGCTAGCCTCTAAGCCCCAGTCGTACTGGGACTACGAAAATATCAACATCAAGTGGAATGGGCAGGAGAACTACGAGATTATCAAGAAACTCGGCCGTGGAAAGTACTCAGAGGTGTTTTTGGGGGTTGATTTGACCCGTGGCGGCAGCAAGTGCGTCATCAAGGTTTTGAAACCCGTCAAACGTAAGAAAATCAAGCGCGAGATATCGATCCTTAAAAACTTGGTTGGGGGCCCAAATATCATCGCCTTGATGGATATAGTGCGCGAGCCGCAGCTGAAGACCCCGGGGCTCATCTTTGAGCACGTGAACAACGTGGACTTCCGCACGTTGTACCCAAACTTCACCGACTACGACATCCGGTACTACATGTACGAGTTGTTGAAAGCGTTGGACTACCTGCACCTGATGGGTATCATGCACCGAGACGTAAAACCACATAACGTGATGATCGACCACGAAAACAAGCAGTTGAGGTTGATTGACTGGGGGTTGGCCGAGTACTACCACCCAGGCACAGAATACAACGTGAGAGTGGCACTGAGGTACTTCAAGGGACCAGAGCTCTTGGTGGACTTCCGCTTGTACGACTACTCGTTGGACTTGTGGCTGTATGGATGCATGCTTGCATCCATGGTTTTCCGCAAGGAGCCGTTTTTCCACGGCAAATCAAACACAGACCAGCTTGTGCAGATTGTGCGCGTTTTGGGGTCTGACGACCTCCACAAATACTTGCAAAAGTACGAGCTTACGTTGACGGACGAATACGAAGACTTGGGCTACTACAACAGACGGCCCTGGAAACGCTTCGTCAACGACAACAACCTGCACTTGGTGAGTGACGAGTTCATCGACTTCTTGGACAACTTGTTGCGTTACGACCACCAGGAGCGCTTCACTGCAAAGGAGGCGATGGCGCATGCGTATTTTGCCCCCGTAAGAGAAGCTGAGCGCCGCCGGGCCTGAAAATACTCGCTTCCAATCGCTAACGATTCGGGCGCATGTGCAAAATGAGTTACGTAGTTATATATTTATCACTATCGCTACTTGTAGGCGTGCTTCTTCCCGGAGTCTTAGAGCTGTACTGGTAGCCTGCTACACCCGTACACCTCGACCATGGCTGCAAAACTGTTACGCCAGGGTCTTGTCAGGGGCCAGCAGCACTCGGCAAGAGACCGGGGTGGCAGGTGCCTCCGGCGGCGCTCCCGCGGGGCAACTCCGTTGGGGTGGCTCCCTCCGGGAGGACAAGCTCCACGCAGTGGTCTCCACGAAGTGGCCCGAGCGGAGCGGACCGCGTGCCCCCGGCAGGGCCACCAGCACTCGGCAAGAAACCGGAGTTGTAGGTGCCTGTGGATGGCGCTCTCAAGCAGCAGCAGAAGCAGCCGGAGCGATGAGCTTTGGTAGTATGGGACCTCGTCCGATAGCCAGTTGATGGTAGGCGCGAGGTTCCAGAATTTTCCACACCCGTGCACCTGCGAGCGTCGATATAAGCGGCTGCATTTTCTTCAGCGTCCGCCCCTCCGGCTACTCTAAAGCAGTTCCAGCAACAAACCATGTCTAACCCAAAAGTCTTCTTCGATATCACAATTGGTGGCGAGCCGAAGGGCCGCATCGTCTTTGAGCTTTTCAAGGATGTGGTGCCCAAGACCGCTGAGAACTTCCGTGCCTTGTGCACAGGCGAGAAGGGTGTCTCTGAAAAGTCAGGCAAGCCACTCTCCTACAAGGGCTCCACCTTCCACCGTGTGATCAAGGATTTCATGTGCCAAGGTGGAGACTTTACCCACGGCACCGGAATCGGTGGAGAGTCCATTTACGGCGAGAAGTTTGAGGACGAGAACTTCCAGTTAACTCACGACGTTCCATTCTTGTTGTCCATGGCCAATGCTGGCCCGGGCACAAACGGATCGCAATTCTTTATCACCACCGTCCCAACCCCTCACTTGAACGGCAAGCACGTTGTTTTTGGCAAAGTCATACAGGGTAAGTCGATCGTGCGCCAGGTCGAGAGAGGCGAGAAGGGCCCAGACGATAAGCCCAAGGAGGAGGTGGTTATAGCCGACTGTGGCGAGTTAGACGCGTCGTACGTGCCTACAGCAACCGCCGGGGTGGACGACGGCACGGGAGACACGTACGAGGAGGTGATGGCGGATGACGACTCGATCGACGTGAACAACAGCGCGTCGGTGTTCCACGCAGTCACCACCTTAAAGGACATCGGCACCAAGCTTTTGAAAGAAGGCGACGTGGCCAAGGCATACGCCAAGTACACCAAAGCCACCAACTTCTTGGCCGAGTACTTCCCGGACGACTTGAGCGAGGATGAGTTGAAGACATTACACCTGTTGCAGCAGCTGTGTCACTTGAACGCAGCATTGGCAGCCCTCAAGTTGAAGGACGGAAAGAAGACTGTGAAGGCAGCGTCTGCTGCATTGGAAGTGGAGGGAATCGACGACAAGTCACGCGCAAAGGCACTCTACAGGAAGGGAATGGGCCAAATCTTGACAAAGGATGACGATGGTGCAAAGGAGAGCTTAGAAGAGGCCCTCAAACTCTCACCAGGTGACGGGGCCGTCATTAAGGGCTTACAGGAGCTCAAAACGAGCATTCGCGAGCGCAAGGAGAAGGAGAAGAAGGCATTCTCCAAATTCTTTGGCTAGAGCATATAGAAAATGAACAAAAGTAGCAAAGGTGGCAGAAGTAGCAAAAGTTGCAAAGTAGCAAAGAGCACTCATGACTCTCCGCGTAGGACATGCGACACTGTTTGGAGTTGTGTGGGGATAGGCACTCCCGAAGAGAACCATCTCAACGTGGTCCTGCCGCTCTTAGCCCGAAACTGAGTATACGTTAAGTGCAACACGAACCGACATACACTTCTGTCGAGCGGTCCAGCGAGAACCAACGGGGAAGAGAGCGTACCACCCGCCTTCTTACGGCTGATCAGTGTGGGGCTCTGGCTGCGGACCCGCATTTTCGCCGGTTTTGTGTAATCCTACACATAGCTCGCCACTTTTGGCGAAAAAAAAAACGAAAAACAAAAAACCGGTAGCAAACCTCAAGCCAGTGTCCCTACATCTTCCACCCACCCACACCCAACCACACCCCCCGTACCCTCACCTTCCACCCACTCCCCCCACTGTGTGTCGTGTGAACAATATCTACCTTTTTTACGCCCGAGCTACACTAATCTAGAAGAGACTTTTCGAGACCGAGACGTTTCTTTTCCGTTTGCGTCGACGTATATTATTAATCAGGGATAGAGCAGTTTCATCACCGCAACAAATCATCGCCAACTAGCCTATACCTCACGTATACAACCCAACCACACCCCCCACGGAGAGAGCACTCATTCGTTTGATTGCTACGGACAGATCCCGAAGTCATACAAGACAGAAGAAATCGAAAACTAGAAAACCCTGAAAAATACTTGAAAAAAAAAACAGAAAAAAATCCATAAAAAAAATCATAATAGAGAACCATGAGTCGTCAGTTCCCGTACTCCAGCGCTCCTCTTCGCTCAGTGAAGGAAGTAAGTACCCTTTTGTTGCCCTCTCAGTCTCTTTTCTGTCCTTTGTTCTTTTTTACTAACAAGCTAGGTGCAATTTGGATTATTGTCTCCTGAGGAAGTACGTGCGATCTCGGTGGCGAAGATCGAGTATCCTGAAACAATGGACCAGACAACCAAGAAGCCGCGTGAAGGTGGTTTGAACGATCCCAGATTGGGGTCCATCGACCGTAATTTCAAGTGTCAGACTTGTGGTGAGGACATGGCGGAGTGTCCCGGTCATTTTGGTCATATTGATTTGGCAAAGCCTGTGTTTCACATTGGTTTCATTGCCAAGATCAAGAAAGTGTGTGAGTGTGTGTGTATGCACTGTGGTAAACTTTTGTTGGATGAGACCAACCCACAGATGGCACAGGCGATTCGTATCAGAGACCCCAAGAAGCGGTTCAACGCTGTGTGGTCTGTTTGTAAGACCAAGATGATTTGTGAGGCTGACCCGAGCGAGGATGAACAAGCACAAGGTGATGCGCCTCTAAAACGTCGTGGCGGCTGTGGACACACACAACCGACTGTACGTAGAGATGGACTCAAATTATGGGGAACATGGAAACAAAACAAGACTTTCGATGAGGGTGAACAACCCGAGCGTCGTCTCTTGACACCATCGGAAATCTTGAGTGTGTTCAAGCACATCAACTCTGAAGACTGCCACAGATTGGGATTCAATGAAGACTACGCAAGACCAGAGTGGATGTTGATCACAGTGTTGCCAGTTCCACCACCACCAGTAAGACCGTCGATCGCCTTCAACGATACCGCCAGAGGAGAGGATGACTTGACTTTCAAGTTGGCCGATGTGTTGAAAGCCAACATCAATGTGCAACGGTTGGAAATGGATGGATCTCCAGCACACGTAATTCTGGAATTCGAAGCATTGCTTCAGTTCCATGTGGCAACCTACATGGATAACGATATTGCAGGACAGCCACAAGCGTTACAAAAGACAGGAAGACCCATCAAATCCATCAGAGCAAGATTGAAGGGAAAAGAGGGCAGATTAAGAGGTAACCTCATGGGTAAGCGTGTGGATTTCTCCGCAAGAACCGTCATTTCCGGTGACCCAAATTTGGATTTGGATCAAGTTGGTGTGCCAATATCGATTGCCAGAACGTTGTCATACCCAGAGATTGTCACCCCATACAATATCCACCGGTTAACAGAGTATGTTAGAAACGGACCCAATGACCACCCAGGTGCCAAATACGTCATCAGAGATACTGGAGACCGTATTGACTTGAGATACAACAAGAGAGCAGGTGACATAGCATTACAGTACGGATGGAAGGTTGAAAGACACCTTATGGATGACGACCCTGTATTGTTTAACCGTCAACCATCGTTGCACAAGATGTCAATGATGGCACACAGAGTGAAAGTAATGCCCTATTCCACCTTCAGAATGAACTTGTCTGTGACTTCTCCGTATAATGCTGATTTCGATGGAGATGAAATGAACTTGCACGTTCCACAGTCTCCCGAAACTAGAGCTGAGTTATCGCAGATTTGTGCTGTACCACTCCAGATTGTGTCGCCCCAATCAAACAAACCAGTGATGGGTATTGTCCAGGACACATTGTGTGGTATCCGTAAGATGACATTAAGAGATAACTTCATAGAATATGACCAGGTGATGAATATGTTATACTGGATCCCGAACTGGGATGGAGTGATTCCACCACCTGCAATTGTGAAGCCCAAACCATTATGGTCTGGGAAACAACTCTTATCGATGGCCATTCCAAAGGGAATCCACTTGCAAAGATTTGATGATGGCACAACATTGGCACTGCCAAAGGATAACGGTATGTTGATTGTTGATGGAGAAATCATGTTTGGAGTGGTGGACAAGAAGACCGTAGGAGCCACAGGAGGAGGTTTGATCCACACAGTGATGAGAGAAAAGGGCCCACAGGTGTGTGCACAGCTCTTCTCGTCGATCCAAAAGGTCACCAACTTCTGGCTCCTCCACAACGGATTCTCCATCGGTATTGGAGACACAATTGCAGACACTAGCACCATGCGGGACGTTACCACCACCATTACTGAGGCGAAGAATAAGGTTCAGGAAATCATTTTGGACGCCCAGCAAAATAAGTTGGAACCGGAACCGGGTATGACATTAAGAGAATCGTTCGAGCACAATGTGTCGCGTGTATTGAACCAGGCCAGAGACACGGCTGGTCGTTCTGCAGAAATGAATTTGAAGGATTTGAACAATGTGAAACAGATGGTGGTATCTGGTTCCAAGGGTTCGTTTATCAACATTTCACAGATGTCTGCGTGTGTCGGACAGCAAATTGTCGAGGGTAAGCGTATTCCCTTTGGGTTTGCTGACCGTTCTTTGCCACATTTCACGAAGGATGATTACTCACCAGAGTCCAAGGGTTTTGTTGAAAACTCATACTTGAGAGGTTTAACACCGCAGGAGTTTTTCTTCCATGCCATGGCAGGTAGAGAAGGTTTGATTGATACCGCTGTGAAAACTGCCGAAACTGGTTATATTCAGCGTCGTTTGGTAAAGGCATTGGAAGATATCATGGTGCACTATGACGGAACCACTCGAAACTCACTTGGAGACGTAATCCAATTCGTTTACGGAGAAGACGGATTGGACGGTACGCAAGTTGAGAAACAATCAGTCGATACTATCCCAGGATCTGACGAAAGTTTCCAAAAGAGATACAGGGTAGATTTGTTAGATCCAACAAAGGGAGGTATCAGAGAAGAGTTGTTGGAATCCGGAAAGGAAATCCGTGGTGACGTGAAATTGCAAAAGGTGTTGGATGAAGAGTACAGACAGTTGGTGGAGGACCGTAAGTACCTCCGTGAGGTGTGTTTCATCAACGGAGACCACAACTGGCCACTTCCAGTCAACTTGAGACGTATTATTCAAAATGCCCAGCAAATTTTCCATAACGGACGCCACAAGGTATCTGATTTGAAATTGGACGAGATTGTGTATGGTGTCAAAGACTTGTGTACCAAGTTGCACGTTGTTAGAGGTAACAGTGACCTTCTGAGAGAAGCTCAGGCAAACGCTACGTTACTTTTCCAATGTCTCTTGAGATCAAGATTAGCCACCAGAAGAGTTATCGAAGAGTTCAAGTTGTCAAAGATTTCGTTTGACTGGGTGTTGGGCGAAATCGAAACTCAGTTCCAAAAGTCGCTTGTGCATCCGGGAGAAATGGTTGGTGTGATAGCAGCCCAATCCATCGGAGAGCCAGCAACACAGATGACGTTGAATACTTTCCATTATGCCGGTGTGTCGTCCAAGAATGTGACCTTGGGTGTGCCTCGGTTGAAGGAAATTTTGAACGTTGCTAAAAACATCAAGACGCCAGCGATGACTGTCTACTTAGATAAAGATATCGCCGCGGACATTGAGAGAGCCAAGGTTGTGCAATCTGCGATTGAGCACACAACTTTGAAGAATGTCACCTCGGCTACGGAAATCTTCTATGACCCAGACCCAAGACTGACTGTGATTGAAGAGGATTACGATACTGTTGAAGCTTACTTTGCCATTCCCGACGAAAAAGTTGAAGAATCCATCGAAAAGCAGTCGCCATGGCTCTTGAGATTAGAGTTGGACCGTGCCAAGATGTTAGACAAGCAGTTAACGATGAGTCAAGTTGCTGAGAAGATCTCGCAGAACTTCGGTGAGGACTTGTTTGTTATTTGGTCTGATGATACCGCGGATAAGTTGATCATCCGTTGTAGAGTTGTTCGTGACCCGAAGTCGTTAGACGAGGAAGCAGATGCCGAGGAGGACCAAATCTTGAAGAGAATCGAAGCGCACATGCTTGAATCTATTTCGTTGAGAGGTATTCCTGGTATCACTAGAGTGTTTATGATGCAGCACAAGGTGAATTTACCAGATGCCACTGGTGCTTACGCTCAGTCGCAAGAGTGGGTTTTGGAGACGGACGGAGTGAATCTTGCAGATGTGATGGCTGTTCCCGGTGTGGATGCACACAGAACATACTCGAACAATTTCATCGAAGTGTTGAGTGTTTTGGGAATTGAAGCTACCAGAAGCGCACTTTACAAGGAAATCTTGAATGTTATTGCGTTTGATGGTTCTTACGTCAACTACAGACACTTGGCACTCTTGGTGGATGTGATGACGTCGAGAGGCCACTTAATGGCCATCACGCGTCACGGTATCAACAGATCAGACACTGGAGCTTTGATGAGATGTTCTTTCGAAGAGACTGTCGAGATCTTGTTGGATGCTGGTGCGTCTGCGGAGTTGGATGACTGTAGAGGTATTTCTGAAAACGTCATGTTGGGTCAAATGGCTCCATTGGGTACAGGATCGTTCGACGTTATGGTTGACGACAAGATGTTGCAGCACGCACCTTCCAACTTTGCCATCACAGCTAGTGCTGGTGAAGAGGTTGGTGAAGATGGTGGTGCTACTCCATACAAGGAGTATGACATGGAGGATGACCAGATCCACTTTGAGGAGGGTGCTGGATTCTCGCCAATCCACACAGCTCCAATCTCGGATGGGTCTGGTGCGTTGACGTCGTATGGAGGTCAAGTGACGAGTCCCTCGCCAACTTCACCATTCTCTTATGGAGCCACGTCTCCATCGTTTGGTGGTGCCAGTCCAGGCTATGGAGGAACGAGTCCAACGTACTCGCCAACCAGCCCAACTTACAGCCCGACGAGTCCTTCATACAGTCCAACCAGTCCCTCGTACTCGCCAACTAGTCCGTCGTACAGTCCGACGAGTCCATCGTACTCGCCAACTAGTCCTTCGTACAGTCCGACGAGTCCTTCATACAGTCCAACCAGTCCCTCGTACTCGCCAACCAGTCCGTCTTACTCGCCAACTAGTCCGTCTTACTCTCCAACAAGTCCTTCGTACAGTCCAACGAGTCCTTCGTACAGCCCAACGAGTCCGTCTTACTCGCCAACGAGTCCTTCTTACTCGCCAACGAGCCCGTCGTACTCGCCAACAAGTCCGTCGTACTCACCAACGTCGCCTTCGTACAGCCCCACATCGCCGCAGTACTCACCTACGTCGCCATCGTACTCTCCAACGTCGCCATCGTATTCGCCTACATCGCCGTCGTACTCTCCAACTTCGCCTTCGTACTCACCGACGTCGCCTCAGTACTCGCCGACATCTCCTTCGTACTCTCCAGGCTCGCCCACATACGCACCAAAGTCCCCAACTTACGGAGAAGGCAAAGACGAAGACAAGAAGGCGTAGTCCGAGCTCGCTCGACTACTTGTATTTTTATCAAAAGCGCCAATGGCCGCAACTAAAAGAGAAGAAACTAAAAAAAATGCCCCATGAGTGGCCTATATATCTGAATAATACAGTAGACCAGAGTATACGTAGAATGGGGTCTCTCTCTGTGCCTTGGGTCACACTCTGACGAGAAGGCAGTAGGCTGGGTCTGCTTCTTTCTGTGAGTGTGTGGAGAGGACCACTGCAAAAAAGCGCGATGATCTGAAAAATGGAACCCTTCCTTTCCGCTCACTTTCAGCTTCTACTTTTCCCCACGCCATGGCTGCTGAGAAACCCAGCAAGAAGAACGCAAAGAAGAGCGACAACCAAAAGCGTGCGGCCCCTATTTCAGGATCGCTCAAGGATGTAGAGAAACGAAGGCGACAGGTGTTCAAGCCAGTACTAGACAACCCGTATACGCAGTCGCACGTGTGGCCGTTTGTAGATCCTGGCGTAGCTGAAACGCTTCTTGAGCTTCTTGGTCATCTTTTTGCTCGTTTGGGCAGCTACAACAAGCTTATTGAGGAGCAGCGAACTTTGGAAGCCAGCAAGGACACATCCACTACAGGAGAGGCACGAACGAAAGCGCAGTTTGTGAAGCCAGAAGAGCCGGACATCTCCAAGCATATCACTCTTGGCTTCAACTCGACGGTTAAAGCTCTAGAGAGACAAGCACAGCAGACCCGCGGGCGAATGCAGGGTAACAAGAAGACCAAAGAGAACGACAATGACGGCATGTACATTAAGTATGTGTTTGTGACGAAATTCGAAGTATCCCCGAGCCTCTTGCTTCAGCCGTTCCCCGTGTTGACACGAGTTGCATCGCGAAGCGACCAGGACCGAGTCAAGTTGATACAGCTCCCACGCGGTTCACAAAAGAGACTCTCTGAGATATTGGGTATACCCCATGTGTCGATACTCGGGCTATCGGACGCGGTGGGCGATGCCAGAGCAGTGTATAGCCTCATAGAGCAGATCAAGGATGTGGAGGTTCCGTGGATAGACAAAATGCTAGCGGACGGCGAAAACATGACGTTCACAAAGCCGGTATTGAAGGTACTCTCGACGTCGGCGCCAATACTCCCGCTGAGGAGCCAGAAGGTGCAGGCAAAGGCAAAGGAGAGCACCACAGAAAAGACAGACAATCCTACTGACAAGTGAACTAGGTCTTCACCAAACAAAAACAAAAGAACCCATCCTTCCAGGTAGTCGAAGGGAGCCAGTTTCCTCGTCGATGTCCTGTCGGAGACTCGAGCTAGCACCACTACTCACAACGCGCTCTCTAATATTACATATATACATAGACACTAAAAACACACAGGGCGCCCAAAAAGCAGGGGACACTAGTACCGTGTGCTCACGTAGGTGCATGCCCAAGCTGAGCTCATTTATCGTCTTTCGAGCATAAATTGGGGTGCCTACTGAGAGGGTTAGCCGTACGCTCAACACCCAGTAGGACTGCACGCGCGAGACGCGTTTTGAAATTTTGCACTAAATAGAGCTCTTCTTTCTCTTTCTCAAAGACTACTCCTTACCCTACCACAAGTATGTCGTTCTCGCTTTCGTTGGACCTCCCATGGGTGGAGAAGTACCGTCCCAATAAGCTCGACGATATCGTGGGCAACGAAGAGACCGTGGAGCGGCTCAAGATCATCGCGGAAGACGGCAATATGCCGCATATGATTATCTCTGGATTGCCTGGTATTGGGAAAACTACGTCGATTCACTGTCTTGCTCTGGAGTTATTGGGCGACCTCTACCACCAAGCCACCCTTGAGTTGAATGCGTCAGATGATAGAGGCATTGACGTGGTGAGAAACAAAATCAAGCAGTTTGCCCAGACCAAGATCAGCTTACCCCCAGGAAGACACAAGATCATCATCCTCGACGAGGCCGACTCCATGACGCCCGGTGCACAGCAAGCATTGAGGCGGACAATGGAGATCTACTCAAACACTACGCGGTTTGCATTTGCGTGCAACCAATCGCTGAAAATCATCGAGCCTCTCCAGTCGAGGTGCGCTATTCTCCGTTACAACAAGCTCTCCGACAGCCAGGTGTTGGAGAGACTCTTGGAGATTGTCAAGTTGGAAAACGTACAGTACAACTCCGAGGGCCTCCAGGCGTTGATATTCACGGCAGAAGGTGATATGAGACAGGCAATCAACAATCTACAGAGTACGGTGGCTGGGTTTGGGTTTGTGAACGACGTGAACGTGTTTCGTATCGTTGACCAACCACACCCCCTTATCATCAAAAAGATACTATCACATTGCATTCTCGAGCGCGGTCCAGACGGCGTTGGGAATGTGGACGATGCCATTGGCCTACTCGACGACTTGTGGCACAAGGGGTACCCGGCAATTGACATCGTTACACTGTCGTTCAAAGTAGCAAAGACACTCTCCGGCATAAGCGAACAGAAACGCTTGGACGTGATAAAAGAGGTCGGGTACACCCATATGCGCGTGTTGGAGGGTGTCTCCACGTATCTACAGTTGTGTGGCATGTTGGCTAAATTAAGTAAGGTGTAAATAAACGTATACTAAACCGTGCGCCTCTTGTCCAGAAGACACCAGTGGGGTGTTTGGCAGTTTCAGTCGTCTAGCAAGCCATTCTATTTCTTGTAAGCTTCGCACAACATTTCGAAATGCTTAATTTGTTCCGCAAACAAGTCGTTGTCCAAACTCTCATTCCTGAGAATACTCACCACCAAGAAGTAGTTGTTATAGAGAAATAACTCCTTTTCGATTTTTCTGCTCTTTGAGAACATTGTACCGCTCAATTTTGTCAAGACGCTTTCAAAATCGTTTCTGAGTCTTCTCACAGAGGTGTACAATGGTTCACCCTGGAATGAAGAAGTATCTGCTCCGCCTTCTTCCGAGCTCCGTTCAGCCAATTTGAGGAGTCCCACAAGAAACTGTGCAAATTGCTGCGTCACTCCTACAGGGGCCAAATTTGCTCCCGAATAGCCTCTGCTTCCCAGATGGATGACGGACTTTTTCATCGACTCGCAGTTGAGATCGATGATTTTGGTAAAGTGTGGCCAGAGTTGCAAAAGAAGCATGTTCAAATACTCATCTGCAATGGGGATGTGGAACTCGTTGTGGAGCGATGACTGGGTAATCTGCACCATTCGAATCATCAACAAGATTGCGTACCCGTCATACGTACCAAACGTGGCGGTGGTGCCCGTAGACGCTACATTGGCTGCAGATGAGATGAGCCGGGTGTTGGCGTTTGGGTTTCGTGTGAGAGCCAGAGGCTGATGGCTAATGAGCCAGCTAACGAATTCGATTCCGTACTTGAATACGTTGGAAAACATAATCTGGTGCCAGTACCGCGTAGTCTTAGGGGAAGAAGTCGACGCAGCAGCAGCGGCAGGCGTTGCAGCTGTGCCACTTGCCGTCACCTTTGTGGTTCCTGGCGCACCAGCTGCAGTTGCAGACTGCGTTGCTTCTTCCTCTCGGTCAAACTTTTCGTCTCCTAAATAAAAGAACTCCACCATAAATAAGTATTCGACAATAAGGTTGTCTACGACTGCCATGGACCACTGCTTGTACACAAACTCGATCCAGTATGCAAATGGTGTGGTTTCCGCTATTTGTGACGGAATGGCCTCTTCTGGTTGTTCCTCTTCTTCTACTGGTGGATGCAATATTTGGATCCGTTTCTCGATTGACGGCAAGTACTCCGAAATTATGATCTTATGTGTCTGTGGTGTCGGCAGCGTAGATTGTGACGAAACTGCACTGTTGGCAGTCGGCGAGTATGCCGTGCCTGACGACGACGACGCCGCTGCGTTACTACTACTGTATCCAAACCATCCGCTCAAAAGCCCGCCCGATTTATCCTCGGCACTGGTGGTGCTCCCCAAGAGAAGTGAGGTATCCACATGGCGCAACTTTAGTTTCTGGAGCGCATACGCATACTTGGCGAATTTTGTCTCGTAGTACCACTTCATCGTATATATATAAGCCAATCTTAGCTGCTTGGCCAAGTCTGGGTGTTGATCCATGATGAACGGGTATATTTCCTTCACCATCAAGAGTTCCTTCTGGATATTCTGTGACAGTTGCACCTGCGCTGCTGCTACCGATGCACTCGCTGCCGACGTCGACGTAGCCGGTTGCAGTGTTGACCGAAGCAACTTGATCATTGTGATTATATAGTCGCGTATTCTCTCTACCACCTTGTCTCTGAGCGAATGTATACAACTGGCCAACTCGGTCACAGCCACCGATTCCGCGTATTGCGCTGTTTCTCGTGTTACTTTGTTGGTGATGGAGTCAATGAGCTGGAGCTTCTCGTTGATAAACGTGAGGTTTTCCAACCAATCCGAGTTGATTGGTGCGCTCACTACGGACTTGACCACCTCTGGTGGTACCATGAGGTCTATGATAATTGGGTTTAGCTTTTCTGTCAATGCATTCTGTCTGTCGAGGTTTTGCGAGAGTTGAAGCGATTTCTCTCGCGACTCGATCAATGAAGATGAGAGTGACGTAAGCTCACGGTTGAATGAATCGAGCGCTGTACGAATGGGACCCAACTTTGCTCTGTGTGCTCTGATTTCCAGCTTATAGTTTTCAAACTGCTCGATAAGCGTGTACAATTGGTCATTGGTTGTGTCACTCAAGAGCGATGACAGGCAAAGCGAACGGATATGTTCTAATGAGGTGGCTTCTGTGGATGTGGGGGTGGAGGTGTATGCCTTAAGGTTTACAAGCGATTGCGGCACGTCTTCCGTGGGCTGTTCCTCGGTGACCGGAAGAATTTGTTTAAGAATATGCAAACTCGTCATTGAGACCAAGGCAAGACGAAGGAAAACGACAGATACGAAAGAGAAGAAGGAGGCACGAGAACTAACGCTAACAAACGGTACTGAACTGGACCGGAACTAAACGACTCAAGACAAAACTGGAGGCATTTTCTACCATACAGGACACTGAAATTCTGTACCGTCGCGCTTGCAACACGTTCGATCTTTGGTCTTCACCTAACGCTCTCTTACACTCCTCCTTCCCAGTATCTCGTTCCAATTGCCTTTTTTTGGTTTGTCCAGCTCCACCAAGAGATATCATTGCAAATACCTGGTAAATATCTTTCAGGCCCCATAATTGCAACATCCTCTCTTACTCTTTGCCTCATCTGGATCACACGATTGCGGCTGCGAAATGGATGAAATTGTTTCATACCCAAAGGACCCATCCCTTCTCCTCAGCGCCGAAGACGAGTCAATTAGTGCAGACTCGTACGAGGAAGTCACCATAAAGGCTACAGAATCTCAGTATGCTGCCATAGTACACCCACCGTCCCCTGACTCACTCCTCTCAATCCGCGCAGGTCCAGGAACGGGCAAAACACACACCTTGGTCAACCGCATCGCTTACTTGATCACCAATGAAAATATCCTCCCGGGCGAGATCTTGGTGCTATCGATGGCCAACCGCTCTGTCAAGCTGCTAAAGGCAAATCTTGCACAGACAATAGGTGCTGATCTCGCAGGCCGCATCCAGTTGAGCACTTTCCACTCCTTCTGCGCAACCATGCTTGAGTACTATTCGGAAGACTTTTCATACTCCAATCTCAACTCTAGCTCTACTACTACTACCCAAATACAAAAGCGAAGGTTGATGGATGATGCTAGCTGGAGGGCTTTCTCGACCATATTTCTGCGTAAAAGTATCAAATTAAATGGAGTCTCCATCGAAGCTGACATTTCTGCAGCAAACTTGCAGAGGTTGATCTCGTCTGTGAAGGCAGGTAAACTCTCCATTGAGCAGGCACACAAAAAGTATAATGTTAGCGTAGAATATATTCGAGCTCTCCTCAACTACCTTGATACGAACGGGCTTATGATGTATCAGGACTTGATCTCCGGATTTTTAGCTATGGTCAACAAGTCTCTAGACACAGGTGACAAGATTCCAGCACTCTGGAAGTACAAAGCAGTGATTGTGGACGAGTTTCAGGATATGTACGATGAATTGTTGCAGGTGATTCGCCTGCTTGTGACTTATCCAACGGCAGAAAGTGACGCTAAGACCAAGCATTTGACCATAGCCGGCGATCCAAATCAGAGCATCTACGAGTTTTTGGGCTCAAGTCCAAATTTGATGCTCGATATAAAGGACAACTTTCCGTTCTACAAGTTGCACACAGAGGTGAAGCTTTCGGAGATATTCCGCTCGACTCCAGAAATCATGAATGCTGCAACGGAAACATCGTTGACACAATTGGAGCGAGAATCGCAACCTGAACTGACCCGGGAACCGCTTGTATTGGATCAAGGGTTCGAGAATGCCACCGATGATATCTCAGAGCCTGTACTTCCAAACATTGTAGTGAGACCCTCTGGCCACAAACCTATTATAGTGCCCCACACTCTGTCCGAGGAGGAACACTTTTTCATTGCCAAAGAAATCACTCGACTAATATGTGAGCTGGGTGGGCTCTTGTCCCCTTCTGATTTCGCGGTGCTTGCCAGGACCAATAGAGAACTCGATCAGATTGAAAAACTCTTGACTGGGAGCTATGATTTTAAATGCAACAAGCTTTCATCCACTGTCATGTGGACCTATTCACGTGTTTTACTCTTCATCAACCTTCTATTGGTGATAAATAACCTGCAACTACATCTGGGAAGCAGCATTTTCCCCTTATTGTGCATCTTACAAATCCTTGACCCAAGAGGGAGTGCAAGAATATCTAAATTGTTCAACCAAGTAGCGCTGAAGAATCAGTTGTTGGTGGAGCAATATATTCTTGACGAAGGCAACTTAGAAGTGGCCAAAATATATAAGACGACTCCAGAAAAACTTCAGCATATCCGCCACTTCTTGCGAGTGGTGAATCAAACTCGAAACAAACTATATCCAGCGGATCAACTCGAATTGGACATTTACGATATAGGATACACACCATACATCACGCCAAACACTTTGCTCGAGATTGTGTTTGATGTGTGTAAAAAATGTGACCTCTTACCGTACTTGAACCAGCAGGATGACCTCCGGATCTACCTAGATTCCTTCAACAGATCACTCCAGTACAGTTACCAAAACTTTAAAGACTCCAAACGAAAGGCTTCAGGATTAACAGAGGCCTCATTCTTAGACTTTTTTGTGAAAAACTATAGCGATCAGGTACCCATAATTGACATGAGTATGGTGAACTTATCTACTATACATGCCGCGAAGGGTTTGGAGTTCCCCGTGGTTTTCGTTACGGGGGCTACAAAGATGAATTTCCAATCAGCAACATACTGGGAGTCGCTTTTATCAGGAGATGATTCCGATGGTGATGATAAAAGCAGCAAATCAAGGTTAGAAAAGGCTAGACTCTTCTATGTGGCTACCACGAGAGCAAAGCATTTGCTCTATGTTGGCGCATTGAAGAAAACAAGCGCAAATTTTGACGACACTCTTTCAATGAATTTGAAGAACCATTTTTCCCCTGCAATTCTCCCAAAACTCAATGATATACAAACTGGGGCGACATTGACCTTGCTTGAAAGGCTTTCCGATGATTTGAACCGGTCGCTTCCTCTGCCAGAGCGTCTTTTAAAGGGCCAGAAGTTATTTGAGAGGTTCAAGAAGGAATATAGGCCGCCACAACCAGTGCAGCCTCCCCAAACACCACAGTGGAGAAAACTAACAACTTATCAACAAAGGAGAGCTTTACATACGGCCACAAGCAGGATGGTAAAGCTCATAAAGTTCTGATATTTTTTTGCAGCAATCATAGGTCACGTGCGCAGTGCATGTGCCGTTTATAACGCACGTATGGTTGCAATTTTACTCGAGTCAAGATCCCATGACTCTGTGCGAAATTATGCTGCATTTAATTTAAATGCAAAAGTACTACATCATACACCTTTGAACTAAGCAAGAAGAATTCCAGCACTCCATATCGCGTAAAACAGCCATATAAACTCAATGAGCAGGGCAGAATGTATGACAATGGATTCTCACCATCCAGAAGAATACGATAGCGAATTGTACTCCGAAATTAAAGGGTACTTGGGAGAGTTTCAAATTCAAACGAAGGATGCGAGCCCTATAAGCGGCACCAAATTGACATCTGAGAAGGTGTTGCTGTGGAAATCGCTTTCTGATGCTATAACTGTTTTTAGGAAGAAAAACCTTCTGGAGCTCAGTAACTTTGATGATATGTACTCATCGTCGTACTCGTCTAAAGATAACCGGAGTCTCTCACCAAAGAACATATATGAGCACAACCTTGAACTTCCTGAATTGGACAGTCTCGACTCCACAAAGCTGAAGAATAGTTGTGGAAGATGTAGACAACTCAAGCGCAAATGTAGCCGAGAGCTCCCGGAGTGCCTGAGCTGCCTGAGTTCCGACAAGCTTTGCATTTATATTCCACGGAAAGGGTCCAAAGGAAAGAGCGATAGTGTTACGTCTGTGACGTCCGCTCCTGGGTTATCCTCAACAACGCTAGTTGAAGGGCCGACACTGGGCGTGAAAAGGAGACGTTATTCAAGCGCAATCTCTATAACTGCGCGGAGCAGGATCAATTCAATCGAATCGGTTCAAGAACCAATCGGTTTTCAGGAATCAATGACAAACAGGTTTGTTCATATTCCAGTAAAGCTCCCTCCAATAGAGTATTTGATCAAAAATATTCCCAGAGATGGCGCTTGATACTATCAATACTACCGGCTCACGGTTTCCAGAGCGCACAGTTTGATATCGGTACGAGGAAGGGCCTCGATTTAATTCTACATTGTTTTATAGCCATCATAATTTTTTATTTCCACACATACAAACAAGATATGTAAGATGCCAGATGGCTGAAGTATAAGCATGCTTAGTAAACTTCGATCACCCACTCGGCGAGCAGCTAAGTGCGTTGAATTGTAAAACTACATAATTGAACTCGAAACAGCAAACTAAGCACTGGACTGAAAGCAAATGCCAAAGTTATGAATATATGCTTAAGTAAGCTTCGACAAAATACTCAAAACGTCGCTCTTAATATCAGGAGAATAGTCAGCTTCGCGTTCGTGTTTGAGTTCTAAATCGTCCTTATGGTGCTTTTCAAACTCTTCGGAAGGCTCTTCGTATTCATCATTTCTTTCTTGGTCGGTTTCATCGTCGCTCTTGAGAATCTTTATGAGCTCTGTCCGGTCTTCTCGTTCGTACTCTTTAACTTCCACATCTTCTGAGAATGCTACTGATTTCTTTGACGATGGGGTCGAGTTCCCAGATGATATGGAAGGAGATCTGGATGGTTTCTGTCTTTTTGCAGGCGGTTCATTCTCCGTGTCGTTCCCATGAAGGCTTTTTGTATTAAGGTTTATGTTGCTTTTTTTGATGTATTCGTCTTCGTCTTCGTCTTCTTCGCGGTCGTCATCACTGTTTTCATACGTAGGAACAACATCATCGTCATCATTGTCATTATTATTATTGCTATAGTGGTCATTGCGGCTGCCGTTATCCTTGTCGACGTTAATGTTGGCGTGCACTGATTCTTCGTCGTCCAATGCTGGTGAGGGTTCTTCACTCGAGGCGTTTTCTTCGTCAAGAATTTCCTGGAGCTCACTTCTAGTCTCCTGTAGCTTACGCATTGTGCTGTGGACAAGTTCCAACTTGCTGTCATCAGTCTGTATGCCGTTATTAACAATTTGGATGAGACTCTCAAGTTGCTTCAAAACAGACAACCTTTCCTTTTTGATTGTCGAAATGTTTCCTTCTGCCAACTGGCACAATCTCTCCAATACATTCAACTTGGAAACGTATATCTTGGGTGATGGTAAGCTTTGTGAATCCAGCGGATCCTCAGGAAGATATGACTTGGATTGGATCGATATTTGCTGGAGATTCCCTTGGTTCGTATCGTTGAGAGTGTTCAAATGAAGAAGCGAGGTGTTGATATGGGTGAGTTCTGAGGCTACGGAAACCCCGGCATTACCAACGCTACTAGAGGCCTTTATATCGTCAAGGACATCGCCCACCAGCTTCAGCCTTTTAGACAACTCTATGGCCCCCTTCATCGCCTTGATCTCCTGCGGCGAAAATACCGATCTCTGCTCCCAGACATCAAGTAATCTTGTCAATTTTGGTTTTATTGCATCAGAGACAGTGCCATAAACTTTGTTGAACACAGAGGGCAACACCGCTGCAAACTCGCGAATGAAATCTGGTTTGCGTTTGTGTCTTGCCTGCTGAACGACATCGTTGCAAAGATAGAACAACGAAAGCTTCTTTGTCGAGAGCGATGGTGATGATTCGAGACGTAATACGTACTCAGACCACATCCGGGCAGACTCCTTGGCGTGTCTGTGGTGAAACAATATCCACTGCGATATCGTCACAATCGATTCCTGTGTCTCCGAGAGACCGGAGAGCTTTTTGTGGAATACATCCAGAGAGAATGACATGTTGTTACACCCTATTTATTCTCTGATTTACCTCACAAGAGCTGGCGGTTGTAGCTTGAACTATTGGAGCAGAGTTGGAAGAGACGTTTTACTACAGGGCTGAAAATCGTTTGTGTGAATAAGTCCCAGCCATATCTTTTCGTCTGTCTGCAGGATGTGGGTTATGCTCTTCCTGCACGATGGTCTTCCACTTCTTATACATTCTTAAAACGTAAACAGAAGTCAGCTGGTGCGCGTGATTCGTATTTCCACCTATATTTGCAACTATCCTTTTACCTGCTGTCTTACCAGCCTCTCTTTCACATGGCCAGAACACGCAAAGCAAAGACCGTGAACAATTTGCCACCATCTGTGGCTGCATCAGCTGCTGCTCCTTTGGTAAGCACTGGTTCTGCTGCTCGTGGGAAGCCAGTCGAACCGTTGCCTCTTTCACAGTCTGCAAACACTCTCATTGGAGTGACAGAATCGGATATACTTCAAGCATCCAACCCCTCAGAGCTTGTCAATTTGATCAATAGACTAGTATCCACGTCTCAGGACCACATCTTTCGCGAGTACCAGGCCAAAATGCAAACACAACTAGCGGAAAGCACCAGGATTATAGAAGAGCTTAGCGCCGAGCTTGCTGCCAAGAACGCCATTATCGATGATTTGAACGCGAGAAACTCTGCTGCATCCGTCAGCGCACAAAATGAAACAAGAGAAGATACAGGGCTTGGATCTACATCGTCCCTTATGCCTCCAGATCAAACTCCAAGCAAGAAACCGCATGAAAACTTCTACAAATCACCCATAAGAAGAAGGAAATCACCATCTACAAATACTGTGATACCTTCAAACTTCATATCACAAGATCAATTAGCAAAGGAGTTGGATGCCATAGGGCTCACGCTAGATATGTTGGAGCTTCTCACTGGTGTGCGTATAATAAACTACGAGGAAGACAAGACTCGGTTGCATTTTGACGTCACCCAGACGTCTACCTCAGCAGACCTATCATCGTCTTCAAGTGATATATCAAGCGTAAGAAGCGCCAAGAGTTCCTCTTCCGCGTCTCTAACTATACAGTATCGCTTGACAATACCCAAACAATCTGAAAACTCCGAGGAAATACTGTACACGCCAACCTTTTTGAAGGAAGATTCAGAAACTACAGAAATCTTGAGGGAAATATTACCCGAATACTTTTGTGCAAAGCTTGATTTTCTACACAGTTACTTACCAACTTTCTACGCCAAGATCAACACGGCGTTAAACAAGGCAGTGAAATGAGGCGCTATAAGCTACACCTGGACTCAGATCTCTAGTATAGTATTCATGCCGCTAGTCTACTTTAATTGCACCGTCACAGTACCGTCATCACCCAATACAAGCGAGAGCTTCTTCAACACTTCCTTCTTGTCTTGGGACTTGGCTTCGGCAAGCTTCTTTATGACTTTGTACAAGTTTTCCAGTTTCCCAGCTTTCAAGTAACCAGCCAATGTAGGTGAGGCTTTTTCTTTCTTCTTCTTCGAATCAGAGGCTGCAGCTTTTTCAGAAGCTTTTTCAGAAGCCTTTTCAGGAGCCTTCTCAGATGTCTTTGGAGATGCCTTTACAGGAGTTGGAGCTGGTGCGGGAGCAGAAGTCTTAATCAACGCTGCTCTGGAAGGATGGGGCTGTTGCTTCTTTTTTGGGCCCTTGTACAATGCTTTTTCGTACTTTTCAGCCTCGCTTATGCAACTGGTGTGCTTCTTGTGGTCGTTGTTGTGGAAAGTTTGCGAGCAGTCGATGCAGGTGAAGTACGCACCATAACACCGCTGCTGGTGCTGGTCTAATTTCTTCTTGACAACGGTATCGTTGCACACCTCACATGAAAAGGACACCATTTCGTTGGGGTATGAGTGGTTGGTGAGTTGAATGTTTTTCAGTTGTACTTGAGATGGGATGAGATCACGTGACCGCAATATGGTCCGCTCTCGATCCAGAGCTGTCACTGGGATGCAGCAATGAATACAAACAAGAGAGAGAGAGGGAGAGAGAGGGAGAGAGATAAAAACCTCTAGGAAAAATCATCAGTGGCACTGTGTAAGAGGAAAAATATGAGGTAATTAAAAAATCGCACCCCCCTATAACGTTTTAAGTTCATTAATATATTCATAAACGTATATACAAGTTCTCCCCTACCAAACAGGTTCATCCTCCTTTTTTCTAGCTACCCGCACAATATCATAGTCTTCAGCGTTCTGCTCGTGCTCTTTGAGCAAGCCTTGGAGCCTGTAGTAGTCGTCTTTTTTATTAAACTCCCGCTTGTTTTGAATCATCCCTAACATTTCTTCTTCTCCCACCTGCCTATACTTTTCGTCGTATCTTTCCCATTTGACGGTTGTGAACTTTTGGAGAAAGAGTGAACCAGCGACTATTGAAAGCATAAAAGGTAAGCCAAAGTATATGAAGTGGTTTTTCTTCAAAAGTTTCTGATACTTCCCAGCGATGGTTTTGTCGTAGGCTTCCTGCGCCTTTTTACCACGGAAGGGTTTACGTGAGAGGGTTACCATGGTTCCGTGTACTTATGGGGTGGGGTGCTGGCGTATGTGATGGCGTGAGGTTGGCTCGGTGAGTGTGAAATGTGAGAGTCCACCCATACCCATTTGTTATATACAGTACATTACCAGTGAGTGAGCGAACCTCCGCCTGCACATGGAGTGATGAGCGGGAGCGAGACTAACTATGCGGCCCAACGCTCGAGCGGTTGGCTCAGGCACGGACCACGTAGCGATACTACGTGATAGATGTGGAAGCGATAAAAGGGGCTATAATTGAGGGAAAGAAGAAAAGGGAAATAAGAGACAAAGGGAAACGGATAGCCATAGCTCCGCACCGAAAGCCACCAAACAACTCCAACAACATACATCCGCTAACTGCGCGGCTCGATTGTGCCGACAGACGCTGTGCCTTCCTTCATATAGTCGGAAAAGCTCAATCACCGTTTGAGATATTCCTGCACAGTACTTGCCAATCATATTGCGCCAACTCACGGCCCCAGAGCACAATACCCGAAAAGTCAACAATACATACGAGCGAGTCCATGCTTGCACTCCAAAATTCTACTTCCCAATTCTGCATCTTTGACACCAGCTCGAAGCATTTCTCCCATTCAGTCGTGCCCTGTCATTCCGCTTGCTCTGCCGCATTCTTAACACAAGAATCCACAAAAGTTGTTCAATCAGACGCATCGTCAATCAGACACACTGTGCGGGTAGCTTGCGCTTAAGCCCTTGAGTCATCTCGCATCTCTCGTCCCCTCAGACCAGTTGCACACCTCCCCACCTCTATTTTTTTCCCCCCCTCCTCCTTGTCCGTGAATTTCTTTTGCTGTCGCCAGATTTGCCGCGCATTTCTTCCACCGCTTTACGGTTTGTATTTTTACACAAAGCAGGAAAGTAGTGTGGGCGATACCAAATTTTTCGAATTCCAAGACACCCACGAAAAAACAAAATTAGGGTCTCTGTCTCTTCTCAGTCCACAACGAAACCAACTCAGTGTCTTTCACCAATCTACAACTCTTCCCATTCTGCCACTAGCGCACTCCCACCGTCGCATCTTTACACCGGTTTGAACCGCGTTTCTAGTGTCATTTGAGCCCTCCCAGTCATCCACACTGCAGAGCTAGACCTCCCTTTTCCTATCTTCCCTCCCAACTCATATCTATCATTTCTACCTGGAATCCTGGGTTGAGTCGGAGCTAAAAGCGAGAATTAAACCCCCCCTCTTCCACAATGTCTGCTTATCCCTCGAACTCTGCCAGCGTTGCTGCAGTCCAGCAGCAACAGCAACAGCAGCAACAGCAACAACAGCAGCAGCAGCAAAGACACCAGCAGAGACTCAACGAGCTCTTGGAAGCCGTCAAACAAGAATTTGACTTTGCCTTAAACGAAGCCTCCTCGTTCAAGCAAGTGAAGGACGAGTATGACATAAAGTACAACCAGCAGACTGCAGAAATGCAGCAAATCAGGCAAACCGTTTACGAGTTAGAAATGGCCCACAGAAAAATCAAGGAAGCTTACGAAGATGAAATCTTGAGATTGAAGACAGAGTTGGAAAATAGAGACAGAGCAGCCGCACAGCAAGCCCCCAACGGTGTTGACAACAGATTGCCATACGGTGGCTACCAGCAACAGCAGCAGCAGCAACAGCAGCAAGCTCAAGCACAGGCATTAGCACAGGCCCAACAACAGCAGGTGCACGGAGCAACTCCTCTGGCTCGTCCTACTGGAGGAGCTAACAGCCAATTGCCACCCCCAATCAGACAGTCTCCGCCCAAGGAGTCTGCAGCGGCTCCAAAGATTGAGCCATTGAAGGACACGAATGGTAGTGCAGCAGCGGCACCTGCCGCTGGAGGCTCAGACACCACATCGCCTGCTGCTGGCTCTGTCGCTCCAGCAACAACCTCTGCTGGTGCTTCTGCAGCCACTTCTGCAACGGGTGCGGCTACTTCCGCAGCTCCTGAGGCATCCACTGCGTTAACTGTCATTGACAAGCTGCAGTATGTGGTGAACGCCGCTCAAAAGGCCCTCCACGTGAAGGAGATTCCTCCATTCTTACAAGATTTGGACATAAATAAGGCCAACCCTGAGTTCACCAAGCAAAACCCAGACTATTTCGTGTTGTACAACCCTGCATTCGAAAGACTGCTTGAGATTGACTTGATCCACTCATTGGACCACTCCTCTGTCGTCTGTTGCGTTCGGTTCCTGAAACTGGGAGACCTCATTGCTACTGGTTGCAACAAGACCACGCAAGTGTTCAACGTGGCTACCGGTGAGTTGGTGGCCAAGTTGATCGACGACAACTCCACAAACAACCTTAACGGAGGTAGTGGTGCTGACACCGACAAAAACGGGTCCGCTAACAATGGTCATGACAACTCTGGTAACGGAACTGCCAATGGTGGAGCCAGCCAGGCTGCATCATCAAACTCGTCGGCTGCAGTCAATTCCAATGGAGACTTGTACATCAGATCGGTGTGCTTCTCGCCAGATGGAAAATTGTTGGCTACCGGAGCTGAAGACAAGTTGATTAGAATCTGGGACCTTACTACTAAGAGAATCATCAAGATTTTAAGAGGACACGAGCAAGATATTTATTCGTTGGAGTTTTTCCCTGATGGCAACAGATTAGTGTCTGGGTCTGGAGACAGAACTGTGAGAATCTGGGATTTGAGATCTTCTCAGTGCTCGCTTACATTACTGATCGAAGACGGTGTCACCACCGTGGCTGTCTCTCCAGACGGACAATTGATTGCCGCTGGATCCTTGGACAGAACCGTCAGAGTTTGGGACTCCACCACTGGGTTCCTTGTAGAGAGATTGGATTCGGGTAACGAAAACGGTAACGGCCACGAGGACTCGGTGTACTCGGTGGTGTTCTCTGCCAACGGCAAGCAGTTGGTTTCCGGATGCTTGGACAGAACAGTCAAGTTGTGGAACTTGGAAGGTAAGCAAGACTCAGCACTGTCGCCTGCCGGAGGCTCCTCAAGCGCCATCGTCGGAGGAAACTCGAGAAAATCATCATGCGAGGTGACATACATCGGACACAAGGACTTTGTATTGTCAGTGTGCTTGACATCGAAGAACGAGTACATAATCTCTGGATCAAAGGACCGCGGAGTGATCTTCTGGGACGAGCTCCTGGGTAACCCGTTGTTGATGTTGCAGGGTCACCGCAACTCGGTGATTTCGGTGGCTGTATCGTCGAACAGCGATGCCACCGAAGGAATCTTTGCTACCGGTAGTGGAGACTGTAAGGCCAGATTGTGGAGATGGAAGAAGAACTAGGGCCTTTGTATTATTACCCTACACTTTCAACCACCACCACCACAAAATGAAGTAAACTGATGCAACAAAAATCGAAAAAATGACAAAAAAATTGAAAGCAGAACCAAAATCGATGGAGAAGAGGCTAACAAAAACGAATGCACCGACTTGCAATGCAGTACATAACCAAGCAAGCAAAGAGGAGATAGGAGACGCAGGATGACGATAGGGGATGTTGTGGAAGCGAAGCGAAGAACGTCACGTCTCTTTGGTATGTAATATTAGTAAACAGTGATTTTATGTAACAGACAGTGTAAAGCTATTCTCTTTTTATTTATTTTTTTTTTTGGTTTCTATTTTTTTTTTTTCAGTTCCGCCGTTTGTGAAACAGCGTTGTCTTTTACGACGCTATACGAGAGGCTCTTCTTTGCACAAGCACCGACCATGACTGTCTACATTGCCTCTACGACTGCTCCAGTAAACATCGCTGTAAGTATTGCTTTCTAAAGTCCACAATGTGGATGTATAGCTGAAATGGGCAAGAAGCATGAAGTGAAGAAGTGAAGTTGGCTCTCACAAATGTGCCCAAACAAAACTGATTTGGCAAGTGGATAGCAGCCAGCAGCCAGCTCTTTGAGAGATTTACTAACCTCTAGACCTTGAAGTACTGGGGCAAACGCGACAAGTCGCTTAATCTCCCCACAAACTCGTCCATCTCGGTCACTTTGTCACAGAAGGATTTGAGAACGCTCACATCAGCTGCATGCTCAGAAACGTTCTCGGATGACAAGTTGTGGTTGAATGGAAAGGAGGAGTCGTTATCGTCTGAGCGTACCAAAGCTTGTCTTGCGGATTTGAAGAAGTTGAGACGTGAGCTCGAAGACGCTGATGCGTCTTTACCAAAATTGTCAACATTTGGGTTGCACATTGTTTCCGAAAACAACTTCCCTACTGCTGCTGGCCTTGCCTCTTCAGCAGCTGGGTTTGCAGCTTTAGTGGTGGCTATTGCTAGATTGTACAAACTCCCTCAGGATATGAGCGAGTTATCTAAGATTGCCCGTAAGGGATCTGGTTCTGCTTGCAGATCTCTCTTCGGAGGCTATGTTGCGTGGGAAATGGGCGACTTGTCCAACGGCGAGGACTCCAAGGCTGTTGAAGTAGCCCCTGTAGACCACTGGCCAGGAATGAAAGCTGCCATTTTGGTTGTCAGTGACGATAAAAAGGACACCCCGTCCACGTCAGGAATGCAACTCACGGTTGCCACTTCGGACTTGTTCCAGCACAGAATCAAGGACATTGTCCCGCGCAGATTCGTCGAGATGAAGGAGGCCATCTCCAAGAGAGATTTTGTCACTTTTGCAAACTTGACCATGAAGGACTCTAACTCGTTTCATGCCGTATGTCTTGACTCCTTCCCACCAATTTTCTATTTGAATGATACCTCGAAAAAGATCATCAAGTTGGTTCACAAATTGAACGAATTAGAAGGCTCGGTCATTGCTGCATACACCTTTGATGCTGGTCCCAATGCTGTCATTTACTACGAGGAAAAGCACGAGGAGAAGGTTTTAGGATTCCTCTACAAGGTTTTCAACAAAGTTGAAGGATGGAAGAAAGAACCAGCAACCACTTCATTCGAGTTTGACTTTGATGATGAGTTGTACAAAAACGTGTCGAGAGTTATTTTGACCGAGATTGGTCCAGGACCACAGGAGACTGATCAGTGCTTGATCAACGACAAGGGCTTACCAAAATAGCATATAGATTAATACATAAATGCAAGAGAAATCCGCAATGTGAAGCTTAGCTACTCATAATCCCCTCCAGTCCCTCCTCTAGACCCCTTCCCGGTGAAGATAACTACAATTAAGGCTATTTGTGCCTAAATTACTCCAAACTCAACTAACTTCTCCTTCGGGGCGCTGCTTGCGATCGCGTGCGAAAAATGTTGCATCCATTTTTCGTCACCTATAGCAACTCTTCCTTTTCAACCCCAAGTGCTCTAATGCTACCAGTCATACGAATTGGACTCTTGAGCACGAAGATCGTGCGGCCTGTTCTTACGGGCTCATCCTTAGCATTTCCGCGGTTATCCGTGCGATGCTCGTTCTCCACACTCACTAGGTTGTGTGAAAAGCAACCCCACAACGATGGTGATGCCTCTATCGGAAACAACCAACCTACCAGTAATACAAATGGCCCCAAGAAGGCATTCCAAAAACAGAGAAAGTCCACTCAGGAACTCATCGCCCGCACACAAGCGTATCAGCAGGCGTTCCAGTCCACAACCAAGAAAAACATCCAGACCATACTCCCCAGTCACGAGAACATTTACACGATACCAAACTTCTTAACTGCCACTAGATTAGCCACTGCTCCTGTGATAGGGTATCTCTTATGTCAAAATCAGACCGCGTGGGCGATGTCACTTTTTGTGTACTCATGCTTAACAGATTTCGTCGATGGGTACATTGCTCGTAAGTATAAGATGGGGTCCGTTCTAGGATCTATCATCGACCCATTGGCTGACAAGTTACTTATGACAGTATGCACGCTTTCTCTTTGCTACAACCTGACGATGCCGCTATACATGGCATCGCTCATCATTGGTCGTGACGTGATGCTTGGATTCATGGCGCTCTACTACCGGTTTGTGTCCTTGCCGCCTCCTAGAACTTTCTTGAGGTACTGGGACTTTCTGATTCCCAGCGCAAGCGTACATCCAACCACTTTGTCAAAATGGAACACTGGTTTCCAAATGTTGTATATAGGGGCACTTGTGTTGAAGCCTGGTATTGAGCTGATGTTGGGAGGCTCCAGCGGTGATGGAGCCGATTTAGTCAACGCATTCCACTACTTTTTAACCGGATTTGAGTATCTCGTGGCAACTACTACTGTCATCAGCGGAGCCACGTATTTATTCTCGAAAAACGCTGTCAGGATCATCCGACCGCCCCTGCTGCTGCTGCCTCCTTCCTAGCCCCCCAATGTATACACAAATAGACAGTTAACAATTCTGAATCACCGAGGAGTCGTAGAAAGGCCAGCAACCGAAGTCTCACTTGTGTTATGTCTGGAGACATGACCCAATCCTCGTTGTGAGACGAGAGCTCTTGGGCGAGTATGCCAATCACTTGAAGGTAATGATGAGCCATGCCTTTGAGCGAGTGTTCCATTTTGCATTCAAGCAACTCCCAGGCGTAGTCGTTATCAATACTGTAAGCAGATTCGTGGATAATGTTACAGACAAATGTTGGTATGTGTGCTTGGGACCGAAGAAGGCGGAGACGGCTGCTTTCACTCTGAGCCTCAACCAAGCACGACTGCAATTGATCCCATACTCTCAGCGCACGGAAGGCATTTCCTAGCAGCTCATCTACTAGGTTGTACCTCTTGGCCAAGATGTAGGCGACAATTTTGATTTCCAAGAGTACAAGTGCATCAAGAAGCTCGGAACTGCGTGTGTCACCAGGAGAGGCAGTGATGCTCTTCAATATGGGCCTGTAGACGTATTCCAATACAAACTTACGCCTTCTTGCTGTGGGTGTCCTTATAAACATTTGTGAGTCATTCTTGAGCAATTGCCGGAACATTCTCGGGTACAATTCACTGTCGTACACAACGGATGTTTGGTTCTCAAAGAACCACCACAAGTGCTCTTCAACGTACATGTCTTTATCGCAAACAGGCATACCTGGAGTAAGCACCCACTCGAGAATACGCAAAACCAGTATCACATTAATGGAAGTAAGTACAGGATTCACTTCTCGGTACATTAGCGCCTCTTTGAACTCTTGGTCTGAGCTCAACCCATAATCGATGTTGAATAATTCGAGTAGGGCTTTTCTAGCGTGTTTTCCCCCGTCTCCTCGCAGATTCTTCTTGGTTATACCGCCAATATTGGCATGCAGTCTTGTCCTTCCAGAGGTGATGCCCTTCATCTGCAGCACATAACTGGAATGAAGTCTGATCAGTCGAATTGGAGACGAAAGGTGGTTTGGTGGTGGTTTGGAGGGGTTCTGAATTGATTGGTTTCGTCTGTTCTTCTGTGAGTGCAGAGCGAGCAATTTGCGGATAAGTAGGGTGATTGTGTCTGATATCGACTTCTTCCCCTTGCTGCCAAGAATAAAGAGTGCCAAAGCGACACGAAAGTCGTCGGTCATTGTTAGCTTTGAGAATGTGAGCTACAATCAGTCTGTGAGAGTGATTTAAATTTTTGCAGCAGTTTAAGAATGGCTGCAAAAAAACCCCTCATCTTTACAACATAAACGGCACATTGCTTACTAAATTTATTTACAGCTATCGACCCACATACATAGTTGATCCATCTGGATACTCCTTCACAACATCTATTTCAGAGCCATTTCTCAACAGGTTGATATGGTCATTGGCGTGCCCCTTAACCAAATATCCCTTTCTATTACGTAGTCGTACCCAAAGTCGGCGTCTTACAAAGTTTCCGAAAAAGTACTTGCCCTTCCAGTATTTGCTGCCAAAACGGATATTCAGATATATCCAGCCCTGGTCGTCCACATCGAAGAGCATAAACACGTACCACGTATCCCATGTCCATTCCCAGTCTAAATCTGGGAGTGGGTAGAGGTTGGCGAGACTGGTGTGCACGCTCTCATTGTTATTGCCCTTTTCCACTGCTTGCAATACGTACGAGCCCGTAATCAGCTGGAAACTGGGCGGATCGATAAAGGGTAAAAGAGATTTGGATGAAAAAGACGGTATTCCGAAAAACTTCATTCCACGCTGGTTTTCAACTACAAACTCAAACTCTACGTTTGATGCGTTCAAATTGTGGTAGTCATCCTTCATTGACTTGCTGTACTCGTGCAATATGGAATTTGCGAATGTGGACTTGACATTGGAGCCCGTGTCCTTGCTAATCAAGTTTCGTAGTGCCTTGATCTGCGGTAAGTATTCAAACTTCGCGTTGATACGCGCATCTGGACCATTAGACTTTGCACCAGGCTCGTCATATTCCATCAGTACCTTATCACGAGGAGTAGGACATATATACAACGGAAACCACTCTATCGTACAGCCCCGAAAGACTGTGTATCTAAACAGCAACTCCCTATGTGCAGGAAACAATCGCAAGAGGAATGGGGAAAGCTCTCGAGTGAGGGCAGTGGGAGTGTTCCTGTGCCACTCACAGTGTTCGCTGTTGTCGTTTCTAATCGCAGCCACTTTTTTTGTACGGCTTTATGAGGATTGAACAATAGCAACATGTTCTCTGTGGCGGACCACGGACCCTAACCAAAACTTCACTACCACGCCGGAAAGTTTTGAAACTTTTCGATATGCTCCATGACGACACGGCCGCACCTTTGTTCAACAGCCATTCAATCGCTGGTAGATTGAAACAATAGAACGATGTGGAGACACAGAACTGCGTTCCTGAAACGCGGGAATGTTCGCTAGCTTTGTTTAAGCTTTCATTTTTGACATTTTAGATTCCCATCTCACTAACTGTAGACTAACTGTAGACTGTACTGGGTGGTGAAAAAAAGTGGCCCCAAATTGCAGATCGCGGATAAACATTTTTCCTCCTCACTCTCTAAACGGCCTTGTAGTCGCAAGATGGAATCTGCCCTAGTCTTCTTTGACATGTAGCGTGTGGTTTAGGTTTGGAGAGCTCTGCTAACGGTGCATGCTGCATATCGGTACGACTCCTGCCCCCACGCTAACCGCACGGGATTCCGGCTGTGCGTGCGGAGCAACAGTGCTGCTAATATGTCCGACATCAACGTTTTGAGGAGGTGCCTGCACTGGCGGCCACACGTTGAGAAAGTGACTGCGATCAGTCCAACTTTCACCGAATTCTACACTATTCTCTACATCTCCACTATCTCTATATCTACATCTCTACATTATGTCTACCTCAAGTCTACCCAAGTCTACCCAAGTCTACCCAAGTCTACCTCTCTACTATCTCTATGCCGTCGCTGCGCTCATGTGTGCACTCTCGGCCGCATTCGTACCAAAAATCTCGCCATCAATAGGCACCCCGCTGCAGCCTTTCTAGAAACGTGGTGAAAAAAAAATAAAGCGCCATAGTACCCAATCCACCCCATAGTGCCCCTCGCCCTACACACACATCTTCGAAGGCTTATCAGCAGCCGGATACACACCGGCCCGCCAATCTGGTACAGCAGATGCACGCTACTTTAACGTATTTAGTAGCGAGGCACTTTGCTTTTGCATAAAGCCTAAGATCCATCACATCACAGCACAGCATATCCCTTACTAATCGACGAGGCTTACGAAATATTATTAGTGTGGTACTGTACTTTAATTTAAGATTCTTTTTTTTTTTTTTTTTTTTTAATTTTTCTTCCCGTTTGTTAATTTGTGAGACACTTTTAGGCTGAACAATCTAATCAGGTTCTTTTTGTAGTGAGACTGTATTTGCTTATTCGAACTCTTCATATCGTGTGCCCAGTCCCCCAAACCACGCCAGAGACCCATCGCAGCAGAGAAGACGTGAACCTTGGAAATGAACTACGCAAACGGTACAGTGTACAGTGCCTCCGAGCAGGACATTTTGGCAGTCCCTCAACCGCAGAACGTTTTAACTGCCCCGTCTGTTACTTTGGGGGTTGACTTCACCACACAGGCGAAAAAGCTAGCTGTAGATCCACAGATTGCTGCACAGCAGATGACCAACAACTTGACTGCGCTTCAGCTTCATGCACAGGCCCAAGCACAAGCTCATGTCCAAGCTATTGTTCAGGTACTGCCGTTAGGCCAGGGACAAACGGTCCAACAGGTTACCCCGAACAGCCAACTTTTCGCAGAAGATGCAGCCGTGAGTAGCAGTAACGGCCAGCCGTCCATATCGCCTCAGCGAGGCAGTCCAAACGCATCCAACACACACAACAATAACGAGAATAAGAGCAGCAACCCTGCACTGGCACAGGGTCCAAACACAGGCAGAATGGGCTCTGTGAGAAGATCACAGGACGTGATACAGAGACCAACCTCTAACCCTACAAACCAGGCAACAGAAGCGTTCACACAGATGGCTGGGCCACCAGTGGCACGCGACAACAACGGCACCAACGCTAGTAATAGCCATAATCCCACCGGCACGGCAGGCATACAACTCGCTGGTCCACAGATCCCCTTCCACAACGCTTTCGAAACCCACAGCTATCCGCTAACAAACCCGCCAATCTTTGACTACACGATGAAATTCTCGTACACCGGCAACGATGGCGCACCCAGAAGAAGAAGAATCTCGATCTCCAACGGACAAATTGGCCAAATAGTGAACCACGAAGCGTTTTTTGACTACGAGAGCCCTTTTGACGATTTTGTTGATCAGCCCGTGTCTGCCAACGGTGAGCAGGGTCCGAGTAATTTTAACTCTTTAGCACCTGTACCCCCTCAACAGCAGCAGCTGCTGCTGCAACAACAACCACAGCAACAGCAACAGCTAGACCTCCCACAGGTGCCACCTCCAGTACCTGCAGCGTCTGTGAAGCAATCCGTCGCTCCATCAAAACCACAAGGAGTGGCTAGCAACAGCCCTGTTCCTGGAGTACCGCCGCCAAACCATCAACTCATCTACGACAACGAAGTGATATATAATCCGAACGACGGGCCGATCCCAGGAACAGCGGCATGGAAAAAAGAAAGGCTTTTGGAGAGGAATAGAATCGCTGCATCCAGATGCAGACAAAGAAAGAAGCAAGCACAGCAGGTGTTACACGAAAATATTTCAAAGTACGAGTATGCGGTCAAAGGGTTGGAAGCAAAGCTTGAAAAGTACAGGCAAATCGTGAGAAGATACAATGCAGAAATACTGAAACACTCCCAAGAATGCAAGACATTCGATCCGTTGAACATACTACGTGTACTCGAAGAGGTGAACTTGGACGCTGAAGAGAAGGTGAAGCTCAATTCATAGTCAATATCTCTCGCCATAGCATCAATAGACATAGTAGGGAGATCAAACGCGAATGCGCCATCAATGGCTTTTCTGTAGGAGTCGGCTGCAGGGTCAGTCTATGACGTATCCAGCCAAAGGACTATCCAGCCAAAGTACTGGCTGCTCAAGGGACAGACAGAGGCATCAGCGACTACTCCAGTCTGCTCTAGCAGATGAGAGCTGATCTGAGAAGCATAGGCTGATGGATTACCTGCAGTACCTTACACAAAGCAAGTCGACACGAAAAAGATGCGACGCCTAAAAAACGGCAAAAGCTTTCCACTGTAGAAGACGTTTTCGTAGTGAAACACCAGCCAATATGTCTCTCAAATTACCACAGGCGCCGAATGCCGGCTTGTTCAAGCAAGGATATCAGACACACTCCAATGCCGATGGAGCTTTGGTGCGTAACATCGAGGCTGTGCGTGAAATCTCATCGATTTTGTTAACATCGATGGGACCCAGTGGGCGCAACAAGATCATCGTCAACCAGTTGGGGCGTATTTTCATCACCAACGATGCTGCCACCATGCTTAACGAGTTGGAGGTTGTTCATCCTGCCGTGAAGTTGTTGATTATGGCTTCGCAGCAGCAGCAAATGGAGATGGGTGACAACTCCAACTTGGTGATAATTTTGGCCGGTGAGTTCTTGAACGCGGCAGAGAAGCTACTCGTCTTGGGATTGAGCCCCACCGAAATCATCCAGGGATACACTTTGGCAAACAAGTATGTGATGGAGGCGTTGGACAATTTGACTGTAGATCATGTGAAGTCCGTCACAGACACCAAGGAATTAATCAAGGCAATCAAGCCGGTGGTTATGGCTAAACAATACGGCTTGGAAGATTTGATTTCCAAGTTGGTCATCGAAGGTGTTACCGCAGTGCTCAACCCAAAGAATCCTTCTTCTTTCAACATAGACTCGATCCGTGTTGTGAAGATTATGGGATCCTCATTGGCAGAGTCACGCGTGATCAAAGGAATGGTTTTCCCCAGAGAACCAGAAGGTCACGTCAAGAACATTCGTGCCAAGTCCAAGGTGGCCATTTACACCTGTCCAATTGACATTTCCACTACGGAGTCAAAGGGAACAGTATTGCTTCATAACGCCCAGGAGATTTTGGATTTCTCAAAGGGTGAAGAGCAGCAATTGGACCAAATGTGTAAGGAGATCTCAGACGCTGGTGTAAAGGTTGTAGTTGCTGGAGCGAACGTTGGCGAATTGTCCTTACATTACTTCAATAAATACGGGATCTTGGTGTTGAGAGTGCCGTCGAAATTCGATTTGAGACGGATCTGCAGGGTATGTGGAGCAACACCATTACCCAGACTTGGTGCTCCCATGCCTGAAGAGATGGGATCAATCGACGTTATTGAAACCATCGAAATAGGTGGAGACAGAGTCACCATATTCAGACAAGAATCCGACTCCACCTCCAGGACAGCCACCATCTTGATCAGAGGCGCTACACAAAACCACTTGGACGATATCGAAAGAGCAATCGACGATGGTGTCAACTCCGTTAAGGCCTTGCTCCAGGACAACAGGTTGTTGCCCGGAGCAGGAGCAGTGGAAGCTGAGTTGATCAAGTTGATCACACAATACGGAGAAAAGACCCCAGGTTTATTACAATTGGCAATCAAGCTGTATGCATCTTCGTTCGAGGTGATTCCAAGAGCGTTGGCGGAAACGGCTGGCTTGGATGTTCAAGAAAGTTTGAGTAAGTTGTACGCTGGACATTCAGCAAAAGACGACGACAAGGAAGACGAAAAGAAATTAAATTTGCGCCTAGGCTTGGACATAGATGGAGAATCATCCACAGGTCTCGTGGATACGGTAGAGCACGGCATTCTCGACTTGTTGGCAGCGAAAAAGTCAGCCATCAACTTGGCCACAGAGGCCGCAAACACCGTGTTGAGCATCGACCAGATCATCATGGCCAAGAGAGCTGGAGGTCCAGTCATGCCAAAGCAGCCAAGACCCGGTAACTGGGACCAGGCTGATTAGGACGGGATATGTTTAATAGAGTTTATTATTATGTAAATACAAAGTATCTGTATCTGACAAAATAGGTTTGAGCCTACTTTGTTTTTTGACTCTTAGAGGGGAAGTCCTCGGTGGATATTGTCCAAGCTGGATGAAAATGCTAGGTGAAGGCTCATGAGTTTGTCTATGCTTGAACGGAGTTCTTTACGGCTGCTCGCTTGAAAGCCCGTCCATTCGTAATGAACAGCCGTATTTTCAGCAAATCCTTGATTCCGTCAGTCTCCACCCCACTGCTAACGTCCACACCGACAACGTTTCTTATTCCTAGAGCCTGGCGCACGTTCTGTGGATTCAACCCGCCTGCAAGTATGAACTTTCCAACCTTTAACTCACCCACTGCCTCCCAGTTTATTGTCTTGCCCTCTCCACCGGCGTCCGAGTCCAATAATGGGAGGAGGATGCCATTTGTAGCATTCGTGCTAAAGAGCCCTTCGATTTCGGCCAAGTCTCTTGGGATTACAAATCTGGGAATTATACCAAACTTCAAGTGCTCAGCTGTGTTTCTGGCATTGAATTCAGTTTTGTTCTCTGAACCGTGAAGCTGGATAATGTCAATACCCAACTCGTTAGCAATTTCGAACACCTCGTCAACAGGTTGGTTGCGGAACACTCCAACAACAAATGGACCATTTTCGATTAATAATGCTGCTGCCCTGGAATGGTACTGTCCGATATTGGTATATTCACCTGCATTCAACTCCTGTATTAACGTTTGAATGCTCTGGTGCTTTCTCTTAAGTTGAGCTCTCTCATCTTTTGCGAGCGCAACAATTTTCTTTGCAACTTCGTGATCTACTGTTCTGTCCCTTCCGGGTACCAAAATCATCCCGAGAAGAGATGAGTCATTGCTGATTGTAACTCGGGCAGCTTCTTCTGTCCTAATACCACAGATCTTAACTAACGACATCTCGGTGGGGTGTAGTACTTCAATCATTTATCTCCCAAATTTTCACTTACTAATGCACTAAAGATACTGTCGTTCCTGTATAAACTAATAATGCTTTTATATATAACTACTTACAGCCAGTTACAACTACCATTGGACCTGCCTTCACTGCTGCTGCTGCTGCCAGTCCTAACCACCCTCATCATTCTTTCTGAATAATTTTCCGAAATTTTTGAAGTTTTCGTTAAACTTGCTCACCTTGTTTTCTCCATTCAAGGCTAGTTCTCGGAAACTCTTTTCTATATTATTGATTTTGAGGTTGTTCTGAAATGGAACGCTTGGCGAGAACGTTCCGCCTAATATGGGTGATTTGATCCCTGGAATTTTATTTGAATTCGTTGGTGTCGGCCTTCTTATGATGTCCAGGCTGTGCACAGGTGTACTGCTTCGGTGTTCTTCTCGTTCGTCTAGGATATGTGCTAAGATGGGGCTTGACTCAACTAAGTCGTCTTTGTTTTCTGCTGTGCTGATTTGCAACTGGAAGTTATCCAAAAACTGGTTGTAGTCCACCGAATCTGGTTCAATCCCCTTCAATTCAAGTACTTTGCCAAAATTATGTTTGCTTTTGTCGCCAATCAAGTTCAAGTAGTTGAGCACAAAGTCGTCAATTGGTTTCGCAGCCCCAAGGAGAAGCTTGAGTAGCGTCTCTGCCTTGTGTGTTTGCGAGTTGACGTACTTGGTGTATGAAGTAGGCACTGTAGATGAGGCTGAAGGCTCGATCTCGGCGTAGAGTGGTAATTTGAGAAGCACCTGCTTCAAAGTTTCCAAATCTAACAAGAGTTGCTCTGCATTTATAGTAGAGATGCCCTGTGATGAGGTTTTAATTGTCTTCCATTGATTCATGAAACAGTTAACAATAAGCTCCACAACCTTGTTGCAAAAGTTACGAATATATCCATCCCTCACAATCAAAGGGAGAATGAGTTTTATGTTATTCTCCAAGACAATCCGCTCACAATCAACCATATAGTGTGATACATCTCCCACGGTGTCCATGTTTCGCCAGTTCACATTGCTAAATTGTCGCCAGCAAAAGTCCAACTCTTTCGAGATCTTGGTCAACAATAAAGTGATTGCTCGTGTTATCAAATCGATAAATGCTTCTCTTGCGTCGTCAAAGTTGACTGCGTTCTGCAAGTCTGGATCGATCGTGGCCTGTATCTTTTCCTCCAACTGCGTGGCTGTGTTGGAACAGTAGTCAGCAGTATTGAGAACCATGGTTAGATATTTGATGGACTCTACTCCACCGCGAACAACGTCACTGTCCGAGGTTGGCAAGCATGGAGCTAGAATTCTATTGGCATAATGCTTGAGAAACTTGATAAATAAGTCGCTCAAATCAAGCAATATCGGCCCAGACAGAAGCTTGGTCGTTTGTGCGAGTATATTACGGTACGTGCGGAAGAGCTCGGCTGATGAAGTTGCAATATTGGGTACGTTGTTTGTGGCAAGCACCCTTTTGAATTCCTCAATTGAAGAGGATCCATCCGCATCTCCACTTCCATTACCAGTAATACCAGTGCTCGTAAACTCTTCAGGAATCTTGGACTGTGACAAGTATTCTAGGAACTTCAGCTCCAAATTGGAATCCTGTTGTGAGATCCATACACTTAGGTACGGCTCGAAACTTCTCAGAATGTATTGGTCAAACTCCAGTGTTGAGAGAGTGGAATTAAGGTATTTTTCAAAATCCATGGTAGCCGTGAGTGCGCTGAGTAACGTATCGGGATTGCTTGCTGTTGAAGCTGACCCTGCAGCAGCACCCAAACCCCCAAATCTCTGCTGTTGGTGGTGGTTGTTGGTGCTGCTCGTCTTGTAGTAATTCAAAACCGTTTTTAAGTCGTCTCGCGTAAAGTCACAAAACTTTTTGCTGATTTCAATGTCGATGCGCCACTCCTTGGGAAATAAATCGCTGAAGTTTTCGTGCAAGTTGTTCAACACATTTTTGAAAAAGAGATACCTCCTGTTGACATTTTCGAGCGATCCTGCCTCATCTGACGACTTGAAGATTCCCTGGATCTCTGAGAGTTGCTTTTTACAGAACCAGTCTATGATTTTGGTCTTGTGCGCTGGGCCCACCAATTGTAAGATCTCACCGGCGTATTTCATAGGTGATGGGAGTGATTCTTGTGTAATGGACCCCAATACAACATCCTCGTAGTCAGAATAGATATCGTCCAATAGTTTGGCCTGCGTTCGATTCACAATTCCGTTGAGCGTGGAAATGTCGTCAATTGACTTGTACGGTTTGAAATGCGACGAGAGCTCCTTTACCACACTGAACAACAGAAGTATTTCTTTGTAGTCCTTGGGGGAGCGTGAGATCGCATCTGTAAGTGTATCATTGGCAGATATGAGCATTTGTAGCCTCTTTAATATTGTCATCAGTAGCACTAAGTTCTTTTTCGTCTTGTCTAGCTTCTGGATGTTTTCCGACATCGATGAGATTTCTCTTTTCGTTTGCATTGCTCTCTGCTGCGTTTGTTGAATTGAGGCAAATAAACTCTTGATTTCTTCGCTCAAAGAGTCCGACGGGGACGAAGACGTTCGTTCTTGCACTTTTGCGTTGTAGGTGGCTATATCATTGTTTATGTCCCTATCTAGCTGCTTCTTATACAGGTTTATGTGATTGAGGAGCGATGGAATCTCATTGAGCGACTCGTTGCTCTGAAGAAGTGTTCTGAGATGTTTCGATGGAGAGTAATCTCGCGATTCTAGCGACGAGGTCATCGATTGGTGTCGTAACTACAGTACCCTGAGCGAGCTCCGAGGTGATTTGTTCTTTTGTGTGGAGCTGTGGTTCTGTATGCAGGATTCCAATAGAGAGCAAAGTGCTTCTATCTCGTTCAACCACACCACTCTACTTCAATTACTGGAAAAGGTGTATATTATATATATATATGCTTTAAAAGTCGCCTCCACCCATGTCACCTCCACCCATGTCACCGTTATCGAAACCGTTATCGTACCCTTGATCGTACCCTTGATCGTACGCTCTATCTTCGGAATTATCCATCATTTCTCCTAAGAGCATGCCTCCGGCCAACCCACCCAAGGCACCCATGGCCATTCCTCCTCCCATTCCCATACCACCTCCACCGCCACCAAATCTACTTTGTCTTTGGGGCTGTTGGTAATATTGCTGAGGAGGGGGCCCGTATCCTCCTCCATATGGCGCACCATAGCCACCATATGGCTGCTGTGGCGGGTATCCGCCACCGTATTGTTGCTGAGGTGGATATCCGCCATACGGCTGGGGAGGATATTGCTGCTGTGGTGGGTACCCGCCACCGTATGACTGTTGTGGTGGGTATTGCTGCTGGTGGTGCCCACTAAACAACCCCTTTTGAGGGCGGGCATTGGCAGATCCAGCTGACGGAGACGGCGAAGGAGTTGGTTTGGAACTGCCGTTCGAAGGGGAATAGGCTGGAGGAGGCACATCAGAAGACTTTTTGCCGAAGGTGGTGCCCTCTGGAGCCTCCCATTGTGATTTCTTGGTGGCCAAGTCCACGTAGAAGTAGGTCTTGTATTTATCGTCCCATTTGGCGATCCAACCGCTGGGGACGGTCGGTGGGTTATCTTGATCAGCCATCGGTGTATGCGAATGCGAAAGAAACGTAAGGAAGAAATAGAAAAAAAAGGACTGGGAAATCTGGGGTTTTAATTTCGAGTCCCTTCCTTTGCTGCGTATACTATCAGCTCTCGATCACGTGATATCCTTACTTTTGTGTCACTTTTTACCACGCATATCATGCATAGAAATTCTTCGCCTTGATTTGCCGCGCGCCTCGGTAAATATTTCTTGGAACCTAGTCATCCTGTCCACTTGGCAATGAGGCGAAGCTCCCACCAGGACACTGACGAAATCAAAAGTGAACCCGAAACTGCACGGCTATCCGACACATAAGTTACTGATTGACACTGTCTCTTTGCTTTTGGGAGAAACAGATGCATGTGCTGCGCCTATATATACGATGCGGCTGTTGCATGTATTACTTTAAGTATTTTGGCTGCAATTTTTGTGAAGTGAGAAATAAAATACGGCTTTTGGTCATAAGCATATCTATTTATGGTGTTTTTATTCGTTTATTCAAGGATGATTCTACTTTCAACCCGTGCTATTTTTTGTTATTTCTTTTTTAACTCAAACTGCCAGTCTCTTAATCTTTTAAATTAGTAACGTGTGAGCCATCTGCTTATTGTATCTCAAACCTTTGACTTCGTATTCCTGACAAACCTTTGAAATCTCCTGCAAATCGTCAGCAGTGAGTTTAACTAAATGACCCAAGTTGGCGTCAATTTTTTCTGGGGTAGATCCTGAAGGAATAGGAATGATTTGCCCAACCTTTCCACCTGGAAATTCAGGGTTTTCCGAACCGCTGACGGATGTGATCCACGACAATGCTAATGTCTCGAGAGAAATATTCTTCTTTTCATGGGCAAAGTCATACAAGGCCTTGAGCAACTTTAAGTTGTGGTCGAAATTTTCCGGCTTGAATCTGTCAAAGTTCAATCTGATATCTCCCTCCGGAATTTGTTTTAACCACTCGCCTCCCTGTTTGACGGTAGAGTCTGTGAGCAATCCCCTTGACAAAGGCGAGTATGCAATAATTGGGATTCCTCTCTTGGTGGTTTCGGCCAATACACCGTTAGTCACAATATCCTGCGTGAGGATTGACACCTCCACCTCAACAGCAGATATTGGAGCAACTTCAGCAGCTGCAGCAATTGACTTGGCACTCACCTCCGAGAGTGAAATTCCATCAATTTTACCCAGTTTAACATATTCGTTAATGTATCCAATGGTTTCAGCAATAGGGACATTTGGGTCGACTCTTGACTGCTCATACAAAAGCTTGGGTCTGCTCTTGTCACCAACAGGAGGGAAGAAAGATACAATGTTCTCGATTGACCTGGACACAGTTGCTTTGTCTCCTTTCACTCCATTCTTCCCGTAACCACCCTTAATAGAGATGACTATTTCGTTTGTTGGCGTCGAGCTAATCTTTAAGAACTCTTGAAATAACTTCAAGTTGAGGTTATCGGCTCCATAGAATTCACCTCCATTGAGAAATTTCACTCCATAAGTCTTAACAACAAAGTCAATTGACTTGGCAGAAATTTCCAAGGGTGGAGGCGTTGGCTTCCATGTCATAGACATGGTACCGAAACCAACTTGATCATGAATAGGAACAGGTGCAGACATTTGTAATATAGTGATGATGAGGGACAAAAAGACTGGGAAAGAGTGATAGAATCATTCGCACTTATATATAAGATCCTTGATATGGTTGCAGTTTTTGTGTGTGGGCAAAACAATGCTCATAACCAGCAATCTTATCGGAAGCGGACTTTAGTGAAGTTCCGCGACACCACATTTTCTGCAGTCGCTAGACGGCAATAACTAACGAGCTGGTTCCGAATTTGAGACGGCAATAGCTGACATGCGCTTCCGAGTTCGAGACGGCGACATTGACAATTGCTTAGTAACACAACACGAGGAGCCAAGATATTCTATACCTAATTGGTGTCGGAGTGTACGGTCGGTCGGACCCGCATCCTGGAAGCTGAAGGAGACATCGGATTCCAGAATGCAGCAAAATTGCATACATTCCGCCCTCTACATGCAGTTCGAATATTGTAGCCGAAATTTCATTCATTACTATTTCCTTTGGAACAATTCATGTACTAACACATCAAATATTTCGAATAACAAGTGTTCGTTCAAGTAGTCATTTTGCAACATATTGAAAATTGCTGTCAGTGCATCCAGCGTATTTCGTTGCCCAAATAACTTCGAACATGTCTCCTGGAAAAAGATGTCAAAGAGCACTCTTGCTTCTTGTTTTGTGCTCGCCCGTTCGTATAGAGTTCTGATAATTGGCGGGTCTTTGAATTTTCCATTAGGAAATATTACATTTTGAAGGGCCACCAATAAATCGAGAATGCGTTCTTCGTTGCGAACCTGCTGTTCTACAATCTCGTAAGCTTTCCTCTCTATCGTTGTACCGAAGATTTGCTGCAATATAACAACCAATGCCCTTCCTCTTAGCCATGTCTTTGACGTATTGAGCTTAAATACTGCAATTAAAATGTCACAAATGGGCTTAACAAAGGATTCATTTGCAGGAGCTGTTGTTGACTCGAACAGCTTCAACTCATTTTGCATATCTGTTAAGTTTTTTATGAGTGTTTTATCAACCACCAGTGCAACAGGTTTGGTATTGGCAGTGCCTGAGGCTAGAGATGGAGTAGATGAAGTATTAACTCCCGTGGTAGATGACAAGGGTGACGGTGACGATACTAGTGAGTTACTCTGCGCCTGTATCAGCAACAACAGCTGCTTTGTCTGGCCGTAAAATTTGTTAGCGAGCATTTCGATGCTACTTCTCGTTGAAGAAGATAAGGGCCCGATACGACTCGCCTCCACATTTAAACTTTCTTCAAACAGTTTGTTCTTACCAACATTGAAGTTTTCCGAACTCAAAAATGCCCGAAATGCTCTATCGGAGCACACTGCAGGAATCTTGATAATGTCTTGTAAATATTCTTCTAGAGCGACTTTCCTCATTTCTACAGTCTGACGCTGCTGAAACTTAAGAACCAGAACAGTCCGTTTCGGGAACTTCACGGAATTAACTTGAGGATATTTCAATTTGAGATATTCGTTCAACTTGTAAAACTGACTGTATCGTCTTGCTACAATCCAGCCAGCAGACACAATTTCAGGATCATCGTTGGCAAATTTTTGCACCTCTACAATGTAAAGAACAACTTGTTTACCTGCATCAGCACCGACGATATACGATTGAATGGAGACTCTTGATTTGTTGTACAAACTATTATCGTTCTCTTGCACAATGTATTGTTGCTTTTGCAACTCATTGTAGCTAATTTCTCTATCCAAACTGATTTTAGATTTTCTCAAGATTTTCAATTCTGTGATGTTGTTAGTCAACTCTGCTTTATTCAAGAGCGGGGTCAAGATTGCCATTTGCTTGTTAAGTTTCTCTATCTCCTCATCGAGCCTTGCAATTTCTTCTGTAAGGTTGAGATTACCAGGGGCAGCAAGGAAGATCTCCAGAGACGACATAGGATCCTCTTCGTCAGGATGGGGACTTTCTCCATTATCAAACTCGAGTGAGTTAGCTAAGGGTGACGATGTATCGTAGCTGATTGACTCGTCTGTTCCATCTTCTCCATCACTTTCATCGTCATCGAAGAGTTTGGAGTACCGAGTAGGTGGAGTCGAAGTAGTGCTATTCTTGGAAGAGGCTTCATCCTCGTTACCGAATATCCCAGTGCTGCTTGTATCTTCTCCAAATAAGTCTTTTTTCATATGCATCGTCAGCATGCCAAGTTTTTCATCCATGATGGAAGTCGTGGATTCAGCCTTTGATCCAAAGTTGTCTCTTTCACTAGAATTCGTATCTACTAAGTCGTGCTTGTACGTAGAGTTCTTCATAATTTCCGTGAATGCATCTTCTACAGCCTTGACAGCATTTGCAGATGATTCGTCCAGTAGTGTTGAGCCTATAACGTGCTTTTCTGAGCTTGCAGTATTGTAGTTGGCCTTAGCATCTTCGTTCTGATCTTCTTCTTTCCTCTTACTCCACCCAAACACATCCGTTTCGAGTAAGGTGAAAAATTCCTCGGACTTTCTAAAATCTTCAAAAACCACTTGCAAACGTTTGAAGACTTCATTTTGAACCTTGATCAATTCCTTCCTTGCTCTCCGGTACAATTGAACCTTGGTAGACTCAGTAACACTGGGAACCGATCTCTGCGATGAATACTCTTCCATGACTTCAATGGAAGACCTCTTCAAGGCGAGGGCCAGGCTGTAGAAATACTTGTTGTATATACGTATCATGTCTTCGGAATTGGAGTAGCCAAGAGAAAGCGACAAGCTGTCTTCAAACAAGTCTTCATCGTCATCAATTGCAGCATCTTCGAGTGGTGCTTTAATGCTTTCCACATCTTTCCAAAACTCAAGAAGCACTCTTGCTTCTGCGAGTTTCTTGGATATTAAATAGTTTTGGAGAGCCTTAGTGGCAATGCCATTGTCCAAAAAATCTTCTAAATTTATATCCTGACTATTGCTTGTCACTGTGAGCTTCCTTAGATTTTTATTTTGGTTTATCTTAGTAAGGATCAATTTAAGCCGCTTCTCGTACTTTGTACCAATGACTGCAGATGAAAGCTTACCAGCGAAAAACGTTTCCAATTGCTTAAGTTGATCAATGGAGTGGATGTTGGAGATGCCTTCGTAGATATTTTTAAATGCAATATAGTCTGTAGATTCCAGAAATGAGTAATAGGGGAGTGCTAAAAGACTGGGGTCATTAACTGGTCGTTCATGGGTCTCTACTTCCCGTCTATCATGGGAAGTAGTTTTACTGCTTTGTGTATGTTCAGCCAAGGCTTCTCTCAACTGCTTAACTTGGGTTCTATGCTGGAGATTATCACCTATCAACTTAACTATGAGTACATTGTAGAAATCAGATTCGCGGACCATCAGAAATATACTCGATAGTATAGTGCAGCTCAAGATTTCTCGTACTAATGCAATGACTGTTTTATTTTCGCTTTCTTCTTTGCTCAAGAGGAGCGGGAGGATGTCTTCGACGTGACTTCTAAAGAATTTCTTTTCCTCACTGTTGCTTGAAGGTGGCGGGATATCATCATTGAGGATCGTGGAAGTGGACCCAGCGGCAGAAGAAGTAGCAGTAGCAGAAGAAGCAGCTACAACACTACTAAGTGCCATTTTAGAACTGGTCAATGATGCCTTCCCTTGTGCTACCTGAGACTTCCCGAGCTGCTCCACAGAATCTTTAGGTAAAGTTACACCCTTGTGTAGTTTTCCCCGATTGTATGCAATAGCTAGGGCAAGATCATACTCTGCGCCACTCAATTGCTTCCCTGAATACTTAAGAGTCTCCTCAGCCTTCTGGAAATGGATGAAGTGTTCGTGAATTAGTGGCAAGAGCTGTGTAACCAAGAGCTTAGCTAGATCTAGCTCCGAAACTCTTTCTTTAAGGTTGTGAAACACGAATGCCAATTCGTCATGGATTTTGTCCTGAAAAAGGTTTTTACTCTTGCTAACGTTTGCAAACCATCCATCAATGAATGACCGTAGAATCAATGTAATTATTTGTTCCACTGTCTCACTAATGAGAAATGATTCAGGAAAGATAGCGGCAGTTTCAGGAGTGGAGCCGGCCACTTCCAAACATTCTGCTACCCATTGTGTTTCTTCTAAGAACAGAAACCTCTTTGGCTGCGTATGTTTTCGCTTCGCGGGTGGGTGGCTTGTTGTGGAATATACTGCTACATACAAAAAGCCTCCTATGCTTAGTATAATCCCGATAAGTATAGACACCGTGAGAAGTTGCACAGTCCGCCACTTCACAAACGTGACAGCCGCGAAAACGCAGAGTACAACCAGCTTAGGTCGTAGAAAGTCGGAGACCAGCGCCATGTATAATATTGTTTGAGCAAGGTGGGCTATAGCAGACTGGTGGAATTGTTTGGATTTGTATTGATATTTAGCCTTGCGCACCTATTCCCCAGACGCTGATAGTGACCCACCAGATTGGTATTTTTCGCGCTCTAAAAATTTGGTGCCAAAGACAGTCGCTCTCTCTATTATACTTGTATTAATGCAATTAAACCACTTCACTCAATGCCTATGTATATGCCGTAGTTTTACAGTGTCTTTCTTTTCTTCTTCTCGCTGCTTTCGCTGCGTTCATGCTTCCTCTTGGATGATGATTTTGTGCCCTCTACCTTTCTATTCTCGTCTTTCTTAGACTTTTTCTCTTTCTTGGCAGCTTTTTCCTTTTTATCTTTCTTTTTATCTGTCTTATCAACCTTGTGTTTCACTCTTTTCACTTTTTCCTTCTTACTGTCTACATTATCATTGCCACTCTTACCACTTTTCTTCTTCATCTTCTTCTTTGTCTTTTTTTCATCGTCCCCATCAGTCGTCCTCTTCTTGCGCTCTTTCTTCTCCTTTTTGCTTTTCAGCTTATCCTTACTTTTACTTTCTTTCACCTTATTCACCAATTTCTCCGTATCTATGAGTGCTTTCTTATAATCCACGTTGTCCTCGGTCTTTGTATGGTCAGTCTTACCCACAGTCCCCGCTAAACCTGTCCCCTTCACAAACATCCTGTACAACGGAGAGTGTGCCTTGTTGATCTCCAGTTGGATATTTTCTTTGTTTTGTGCAAAGCTCACTCCTTCACTCCCGCTCGACACCTCCAAACTTTTAAGCTGTCCATCAAATAGCTTTTCCCACCACATATCTGCATCGTTACTTCCGTGGCCCAAGCCCTTTGTATCTCTTTTATGCTTCACCAAAATGGGTTTCTTCAACCCTCCGTGTTGAAGCGCTTCTCCTTCCTTCCACCCATATGACTGTAAGTATATCTTTGCGTCCATATTGCTGAGATGGCCTAGGTACGTTAGGTATCGTTCCTCGATCATCTACTTCTCATCTCTCATCTCTCCCATCTCAAAACTGCATATAAACTTTTCACAAGCTGAATCTATCAGATAACGACAAAATGGAGGTGAGAGTAGGGCATACTTCCTCTTGCCATACCTTTCGCCCAAGGCAGTACTTTTAATTCGATCCAAAGTCTTTATCTTTGTCTTGCCGTGTGATATTTTGTTGGACTGTAGCAGCAGATTGCCCACTCATATTTTTTGCAGCCATCTCCTGCAGACAAATTCCAAAGGCAGATTGTGATACTGAATTTAGACCCTCTTGTGCCTTGTAAGCCTCCATCCTGTCACAACGCCGCATACCTGAAGGGCAAGATTTAGGCACTATTCCCTTCTCTTAGCATTTTAAGATTCAACCAGGAATCATCTTTTATCCTGTGGGTACATTTTTCATTAAAACGCTCCACATTCCAGGCAACTTCCCCATTCCAGGAACTCCGCAAAAAATCCAACTGTTAGCCACTCACTCAACAAGAGATACTGCAATATCAAAAGATGTCGCAGTTAGACCAGCTAAGAATGAAGTTAGCAGATGAACCTTACAATTCTTCCATCTATGACGAGATACTACTGCAACTCAGATCACAAGAGAGAATCTCTGTAACTGACTACAGGGCAATCAAAGAGACGCGGTTAGGGAAACTAGTGCATTTCGCCATCAGTTCGTCTGAAATGGCTGACTGGGTTAGAGATATACAGAGAGTTGCCCTGGATGAAAAAGTTCAAAATCGATACTTGTTAGACTACTTCTCGCACGTAGTGAACATATACCCAGTGGCCGAGTACTGGGAACAGTACATTCAGATAGCCATATCCGTATTTTTATCGCAGCCAGATACAGTTGACGACATCCCAAACGCTGAGACCGCTACAGATCTCGAATCAATAACGTTGGAACAGCTTATTACATTATTTGAATCTGCAGTTACCGATACCATATATGACTACAAACACAGTGGAAGGATATGGTCCATTATACTTTCGTTCTTCGACACACACAAGCAAGAACTTTTCTCAGGAGACAAGCAATTCTTCTTTGAGACATTACTCGACTACCACAAGAGGCGTCTTGCCGTTCCCCACTCTACCCTTGATGAATCTTTTCAAGAATTCTCTTCCTTCATATCTCAAAATGATAACGCCAACTACTCCAAGCACTTGCAAAGTGCCAATAAAATCTACCAAGCATCTCAAAAGAAGCAAAGATACTATGAAGCTCACGAAATCGCTATATCTGCGGCAAAAGATAATGGCGAAGAAAATATTTTGCAGTTATGGTTGAGTTACTTGCAAGACGTGTGCAAATATACAAAAGGAACTACAGAGGATACCCGAATGATGAATACTCTTTTTCGAAGAGCGTTGTACGAGACTAACAACTGCATAGAGATATGGCTCAGCTATGTGTATGTGATCTACGATCCGACAAAGAACTTCTCCCCACAACAAGTTGAAGCGTTTCTAGTTGATTTTGTGCGGAACTTCCCCAGCTCACCATTAAGTTATGCAGAGTATGTCAGAAACTGCTCTGATTTCAAGCAAAATGGGTATTCCAAATTTCTTCTGGTGCGAGACAGAATCAACGTGAATCGAAACTCACTCATGGAAATGAACTCCTACGACCAATGGAAAATCTTGGCGTTGTCGATAATCACTTTCGAAATATCTATAGCCAGAACTGGTGAAAATCTAGAGGTGGTTGATTTGTTATACAAAGATGCCATGGACTTCAGTGAGTTTGCAATAACCAAAAACAATGACGCATTTCACACAGTGGAGAAAACTTGCGTTTTCATCTTCGAAGAGTTGGAGGATTTAGAAAATGCTAAGGCAATTGTGCTGCAATTGCTCTCCAAATTCAAGGACCAAGTCGACATTTGGTTATTTGCCTGTGATTATGAAAGGAGGAATGGTGGCGGAGCACAGGTGATCAGTCAGCTTTTGGAAGTGGCAGTAGATAACGCGGTTTCCTTGGATTGGCCAGAGAAGATAATTCAAGAATGGCTCACAATGAAGCAGTTGAGCTTTGATTTGGCCGAGTACAAGAGAAGTCTATTCAAGGCAAACAGAGCTTTCACTTTAGTAAATATTGAAAGATTAAAGAGGCAAAAAGAGGAAGCAGAAAATGGAAGCGAAAGAGAAGGAGAAAAGGAGAAGCATAGGAACCAAAAACGAAGCCTTGAGTCTTCTCCTCTGGAAGCACAATCTCTGAATAAAAAGTCAAAACCGAACGAAAGCGATACTGCTAATCAAAGAAATAGAGAACAGTACACTGTGAGAGTATCAAACCTTCCTAGTGGAGCTTCAGAGAAGAAAGTGAAGGAGTTTTTTCGTGACTGTGGAGAAATACGTGAACTAAGAATCTTTCAAGGAGAGGCCACAATTGAGTTCCACAACGAAAGGGAGGTTCTCGCTGCTCTTACTAAAAATTTCAAGAAATTCGAGGAGAATCAACTACAAGTGACTCAAGCCAAAGTGTCTACTGTATGGGTAACAAACTTCCCGCCAAGCATGGACCACAAGGCATTGGAGACTTATTTTGGATCCATTGGTACCATTGTGAGTGCAAGGTTCCCGTCACTCAAGTTTAACAAGAGTCGTAGGTTTTGTTATATTGAGTATACGACTCCAGAGTTGGCAGAAGTGGCTGTTACAAAATTCAATGGTGCAGTTCTTGAAGATGCTCTTGATGGTAAGAAATACAACTTGGTGGTGAAGATCTCTCATCCCCAGAATAAACAGGCACGTGAAAGTGAGGGTGCTTCTAATGCAATAGCTGAGGAACGTGAAATATTCATTCAGAACTTGGACTTTGTGAAAGTGACAAAAGAATTGCTTGCTAAGGAATTTAGCCAATGTGGCGAGATTGAGAACGTAACCCTCCCAGTTAAAGGTGAAGGAAGGAATAATAATGGGTACGGGTTCATTACTTTTGCCGCTTCAGCGTCTGCAAAGAACTCGTTGACCAAAAATGGTCAATTATTAGCGGGGAGAACTATCAAAGTCTCCCTTGCCGAGAGTAAGGCGCCAAAAGAAGCCAAGAATGGAAGAGCGCATTCCTTCGATCCCACTAGGACGATCAGTATCCTCAATATTAGTGATACTGTCAGCGAAGAAGCAATAAAGTTGTTTGCAAGTACAGTTGGAGAAGTCACAGGAGTTGAGTTGTTTGCAGAGGAGGGAGGAGCATTGGTTGAATACAATAGTGTATCAGAGTCAGGCAGAGCATCTATGGAACTTGCAGGGAGGGCCCTTGACGGCAATATTGCAAAAGTTGGGAGCTACTTTGATCTAAAAGGCAAGAGAACCGGGGTCGATAAGAAACCCAGTCTCATGGTTCCACCATCAGTGGCGAAGCGTAGAAAGAAAATTGTGTAAAACATTGGCTGCGAAAAAACAATGTATACTACAGAAGACATAGAAAAATAGATTTCGAAACTTTTCCCATCGTAAACCGTCTCCAATATCAAGTTGCTTCACTCTATGACCAGAAAGCGTGACACCTACACTGTTCTACATGTTAGCCTCTTTGCGCAACAGCTTCTCGTCTTGATAATGTGCAAGGCAACAAGACTCTGGCTGCAATAAAAGCTGGTTTGAACCTCGCACGACAAGAGATTTTTTTTTTTCAAATCTTTTCGATTACTCACCGTTTAGGCTGCCAAAAAAGTGTCATACTCCTTTCTTCAATACTTTTCTGTTCATTACTTTTCTCTTCAAAACGCGTTACAGTCATGAGCCAGACCTTGAAGTTAGAGAAGACGGATCGTCGTGACGCTTTAATTGAGATTGAAAAGAAGTACCAAAAGATATGGGCAGAAGACAAGATTTTCGAAGTTGATGCCCCGACTCTTGAGGAGGACCCCACTGATGATGCAGATGAGTTAAGAGAGAAATTTCCCAAGTATTTTGCTACAATGGCATACCCATACATGAATGGTGTCTTACATGCGGGTCACAGTTTTACCTTGTCCAAGGTTGAGTTTGCTACTGGTTTCGAAAGAATGAACGGTAAGCGGGCTCTCTTTCCATTGGGATTCCACTGTACCGGTATGCCTATTAAGGCTGCCGCTGACAAGATCGCCAGAGAAGTTAAGGATTTTGGTGCCGATTTCGCAGGAGCTCCAAAGGATGAAGAAGAAGAAGCTCCAGCTCCAGCTGCAGCGGCCAAGTCTGACGATGTAACAAAGTTCTCTGCCAAGAAGTCTAAGGTAGTAGCTAAGCAGGGAAGAGGTAAATTTCAGTTTGAAATTATGTTGCAATTGGGAATTCCTAAGGATGAGGTTGCCAAGTTTGCTGACCCCGAGTACTGGTTACACTATTTCCCACAGTTAGTGCAAAAGCACGTTACTGCCTTTGGTGGACGTGTGGACTGGAGAAGATCGTTCGTCACAACTCCAGCTAACCCCTTCTACGATGCCTTTGTCAGATGGCAAATCAACAGATTGAGAGATGTGGGCAAGATCAAGTTCGGTGAAAGATACACCATCTACTCCGAGAAGGATGGCCAGGCGTGTCTTGACCACGATAGACTGTCAGGTGAGGGTGTGAATCCTCAGGAATACACCGGTATCAAGATCCAAGTGACCGAATTTGCTCCTGAAGCTGCCAAGATCTTGGAAGATGCCAAATTTGACGTGGCTGACGGTAAGAAGAAGGTTTACGTAGTGGCTGCCACTTTGAGACCAGAAACCATGTATGGACAAACTTGTTGCTTTGTATCTCCCAAGATCGAGTACGGAATCTTTGACGCTGGAAATGATGTTTACTACATTTGTACTCAAAGGGCGTTCAAGAACATGTCTTTCCAAAAGCTCACCCCAACTAGAGGGTACTACAAGCCAGTTGTTTCCCTTAATGGTAGAACTTTGATTGGATCTAAGATTCATGCCCCACTCGCAGTGCACAAGGAGTTGAGAATCTTGCCTATGGAGACCGTTTTGGCTACTAAGGGTACTGGTGTTGTCACGTGCGTCCCCTCTGACTCACCCGATGACTACATCACCACCAAGGACTTGGCAAACAAGGCTGAATATTACAAGATTCAAAAGGAATGGGTACAGACTGACATCATCCCAATCATCAAAACTGAGAAGTACGGTGACAAGTGTGCCGAGTTCCTCGTCAATGAATTGAAGATCCAGTCTCCAAAGGACTCTGTTCAGTTAGCAAAGGCCAAGGAAGCTGCCTACAAGGAAGGTTTCTACAACGGTACTGTTATTTACGGGCCGTACGCTGGTCTCAAAGTTGAGGAAGCTAAGCCTAAGGTTAAGGATGACTTGATTGCCGCTGGTGATGCATTTGTTTACAACGAGCCAGAAAACGTCGTTATCTCCAGATCTGGGGACGATTGTATTGTTTCGTTGGAAGACCAGTGGTACATCGATTACGGTGAAGAAAACTGGAAGGCTCAGGCTCTCGAATGCTTGGAAAATATGCAAACTTTCTCGAAAGAGACAAGACATGGATTCGAGGGTGTCTTGGACTGGTTGAAGAACTGGGCTGTCACAAGAAACTTTGGATTGGGTACCAGATTGCCATGGGACGAAAGATATCTTGTTGAGTCCTTGAGTGATTCAACCATCTACATGGCTTACTACACCGTTGCCCGTTTCTTCCACTCTGACTACTATGGTGCCAAGCCCGGCAAATTTAGCTACAAGCCAGAGCAGTTCACCGATGAGGTGTTTGATTTCATCTTCTCTAGAAGAGAAAACATTAAGACTGACATCAAGTTGGAACACTTGAGAGAGATGAGAAGAGAGTTTGAATACTTCTATCCATTGGATGTGAGAGTATCCGGTAAGGATTTGATCCCGAACCACTTGACTTTCTTCATCTACACCCACGTTTGTCTCTTCCCTAAGAAGTTGTGGCCAAGAGGTATCCGTGCCAACGGTCACTTGTTGTTGAACAATGCCAAGATGGCTAAATCCACCGGTAATTTTATGACTTTGGAACAGATTGTTGAGAAGTTTGGTGCTGATGCTTCGAGAATTGCGTTAGCAGATGCAGGTGACTCTGTTGAGGATGCCAACTTTGACGAGCTGAACGCCAACGCCGCCATCTTAAGATTAACCACCTTGAAGGAGTGGTGTGAGGAGAGTGTCAAGAACGAGTCTGAATTCAGACTTGGCCCTCTTGACAACTTCTACGACACTGCGTTTGACAACGAGATGAATGACTTGATTGAGAAGACTTATGAGCAGTTCTCGTTGACCAACTACAAGGCTGGATTGAAACTCGGATTGTTTGATTTCCAGGCCGCTAGAGATTTCTATAGAGATTCGGTTTCCTCTACCGTTGGTATGCACAGAGACTTGGTTTTCAAGTACATCGAAACCCAGGCGTTGATCTTAGCTCCAATTGCTCCCCACTTTGCTGAATACATTTACAAGGAGGTTTTGGGACACAAAGAGAGTGTTCAGAACACTCCATTCCCACGCGCAGAGCACCCAGTTTCCAAGGTGACGTCAGACTCCTTGGAGTACGTTAGATCGTTGTTGCGTTCGATTCGTGAGGGAGAAGCCAACGTTTTGAAGAAGAAGAAGGGTGGCAAGCCTTCTGATGTGGACGTCAACAAGCCTGCGAAATTGTTCCTCTATATTTCGTCTTCGTTCCCGGATTGGCAAGATGGCTACATCTCGTTGGTTAAGGAATTGTACGAGACAAACTTGTTGGACGACAACAAGCTCATCAAGGAGAAGACCGGCAAAGATATGAAACGTGCCATGCCATTTATCAGTTTGTTGAAGCAGAGATTGGCCGAGGAGGACCCCAAGACTGTCTTTAACAGAGAATTAACTTTTGTTGAAATTGACGTGGTCAAGAGTGTTTTGGCTAGTTTGAAGAAGGCCCCTGCGTTGATAAATATAGAAGAAGTAGAGGCTGTTTCTATCGAAAACGGCGCAGACAAGGGAAAGAATATTGTTACCGGAGAAGAGGTTGAGATTCCAGCTCTCTTCAAGAGGATCATAGACAACGCTATCCCTGGAGAGCCTGGTGTCATTATTAAGAACATCTAGTTATAATGTGCTTAGTCATAACAAAATATAAGTATATACATCTATATATATGTCTCCGAAATCACAATATAACACAGCTAAAGGTGTATAAATTGAAGTTCATCTTAAGGGCGTGGCGCGTAGCCTGTATACAGGTTGTTTACAGGCAAAGGTTGGGTAGAAAGGCTAGGAGGCTGTTTATGACAAAGGACACTTCTTCTGAGTTCTCGAGCGATACAAGTCGGTATCTAAGAAAGAGAGACGTAGACGGAATCTAGAGGCTTGATTTTGGTATTATATCGCTATTTTGTTCTCGGTACATACGAAATCTTTTTGGAAGGCGTGTACAGAAAAAGAAACCGTAATCAAGTAACCAAAAAAAAAATAGTTACCCCTTCAGACTGGGACTGTGCCGACCGAAACCCACAACACTGGCGCTACTGCACCGGATACACTGCACAAACCCATCGAACGCGATCTACGAACGACCAGAGACTTCTGCGTTGTATCTTAGTTATATCCTGTTTGCAACGCTTGTTGTTTGTCTGGGACTTTCCTTCCCTCTATTTTGTTTTTGTTTCTCTCAAACGAGCAGCTGAACACCAACAAACACACTCGCACGAAATACGTCAAATCCAACGATTAATTTACCGATGTCTTCACAATCCTCGAATCAGCCCTGTCTGTACCCACTCCAAGGGTTTTTGCCAAGATATGACTTCAAACTTGTGGATCCAGAATCCAAGCTAGTTGATACTTGGTTGCCTAAGGAAGTGGAAGATCCCGCCTCAAACAGACACTCTACGGTCTCGGCTGAAGCACATATTAATACCCTCACCACTACTGATACTGCCACCGGAGTATCTTCTTCGATTCCATCAGCATTACCATCAAAAAACATAGACTCATCGGGAATCGCAGACACTTCAGTGGTTGGAAGCAGCAATAGTGGACCCGATTCAGCAAGTACCAGGAAGAGAATGTGGGCTCTAGGTGAAGACGGAGAAAGCACAGGCACAGAGTCGTGTGACGACATGTTAGCCAGCGATACCGACACAAACAGCATGGTGTCGAACAACGGATCTATGCTTGCATTACTAAGGGAAAACAGATTGAACCACCCACCGAAGAGGCGTTTAATGTCAACAGAGGTTGTGAGCGAAGCTATAATGAACATAACTGCCGGTGCTCTGAGTGCCAACAGCAGCATGAATGCAGCAGCAACAGTATCAACGGCAACAGGAACCACAAATAATAATAACATCCTTACATCGACGGCTACCACCGCTTCGTCAACCGAAGTTGCTGTTCCCAGAACCCCCACTGCATTCAATTCCCCATCCAGTACAATCTCTGAAATAGAAGAAGACAACGACGACGATAGGCTCGGCACCGAGATTGCAGATAACAACCCACTGCTTCTGCTACCATTGCCCTCTCCTAGTGCTTCTCCCGTGCTGACTTACAACAAGGATATGACCACTTTACCCGAGTATCAGTTGATTCCAACTGCAGCACCGAGAAACCAGGCAGAGTTACTTGACATGATTTTGGGATTATCGACCTATCTCAGTAGCAACAACCAAAATCACTTGATTTTTAAGTTGCTCCAAAACGTGGAAAGATCCACATTGTCCTCTCTCAACGACGTTGTTAGAAGTAGCTTGAAAAGAGACTTGATTTCCAACCTCCCGGTCGAAATCACCTATAATATCCTCAAAAACTTGGACTACAAGACTGTGTGCTCGCTTGCAAGAGTATGCACAAACTGGCACCGCATCTTGAACAATACAGGCATTTGGGCACACTTGTTGAAACGCGACAAGTTGGTGTCCGGAGATGACGAGATTGAGAAAGAGTTGAAGAATAATAAAGAAGAACTCCTCAAGTGGTCTACCATGCCTGAGTCGCCTAATGTCAATCTCATGCAACTTTTATTCAAAAAGAGAAGAACCATCTTGAACAGATGGATGGACCCGAAATACGAGCCAAAGAGAATCAGTGTTCCTGGGCACATTAGCATCCCGCGTCAGCCTGGACACGAGCAGAACGTTGTGACTTGCTTGCAACATGATGACGAAAAGATTATCACCGGAGTCGCAGACAAGCTCATTAATATCTATAGCACCAAGACCGGGAAACTTCTTAAAGTATTGAAGGGTCACGATGGTGGTGTATGGGCCTTGAAGTACACAGGTAACACATTGGTGAGTGGATCTACAGACAGAACTGTTCGCGTATGGAATATCAAAACAGGAAAATGCACACAAGTCTTCAGAGGTCATACATCCACTGTGAGGTGCTTGGACATTTTGCATCCCACAAAAATTGGCACAGACGATAACGGCGAAGACATAATTTTCCCGCAGACTCCATTGTTGGTGACAGGATCAAGAGATCACAACTTGCATGTGTGGAAGCTACCACTTGTACCTGAAGACGATGATGAGAGTGTCACAAACAACAGTAATGGTAGTAGCAGTGATTCCGAGCCGATTGAAATAGATGCCAGCAGCTCAAGCTCCAGCACAGATCTTGAGAATCCATACTTGGTTGCTATCTTGACTGGACACACGCACTCAGTGAGATCCGTATCGGGATACGGAAACATCATTGTATCCGGTTCGTATGACACTACCGTGAGAGTATGGGACTTGTTGGATGGAGGCAAGTGCAAACAAATCTTCGCTGGGCATCAAGATAGAATCTATTCCACAGCTTTGGACTTTAAGAACAAGAGATGTTATCTGGGAAGCATGGACGCTACTATCATGGTGTGGGATTATGAACATGGTAAGCTCTTGTATAAATTGGAGGGTCATACATCTCTTGTGGGATTGCTTGAACTCTCAGATGAATATCTTGTGTCAGCTGCCGCAGACGCTACTCTCAGAGTTTGGAACCCTGAGAGTGGTAAAAACTTGAGCAAATTGGAAGGTCATGGTGCTGCAATAACATGTTTTCAGCACGATAACCTTCGTATTGTGAGCGGGAGTGAGAAAATGTTGAAGCTCTGGGACATCAAAACTGGCAGGTTTGTAAGAGATTTACTCGCAGATATCACTGGAGGAATATGGCAAGTAAGATTTGACTATTGCAGGTGCGTGGCTGCTGTACAGCGCAGCAAAAACGAAAATGATGAAACTTTTATTGAAATTGTGGACTTTAGTACTCCTCCGTTAGCTGTGTCAGAAAGAAATGACATGACTATTGAAGAAGTGTGATTTGGTGCCAACTTTTATTACATACTGAAGTGAATCCAAAATTCAATGTCACCAAAATAATGAGATTGGGAAAACATGAAGTAAAGAAGAAAAACTGCTAGAAACAGAAACGAATTGAACGTAAAGCTATACATTATGTAAAAACAACTTTCTAAGCTTGTTTAATCGCTCGAGGTTTTCCTCGATGTCAAGATTCTTGCGCTTTTGTCTTGGGGCACTCTCGTCTTGCAATACTAGATCAACTAGAATATCCTCAAGAGATTTCCCCCTGGTAGAACCTTTTTTTACGTAGCAACACCAGTGCTTATGATCTCCCAAAACGTCAATGTTGTTGTAGCTTTCATCTTCCGAGTCCTCATCATTTCTGCCTTCTTCGTATATAGACTTTGTTGTTGGTGGCTCAATTTGGGCCGGATGTTTACATGGAGTGAGAATCCTGGATGGAGAAATCACCACGCCTTCTTTTCCTTCCACACCAGCTATGGAACTGTCCACTATTATATCGTTGTTATGCAGAATGGAGTTGAGGTAGGTTCTGCTATTGCATTTGGTGCAAATTAATAATATTACAAATTGATGGGAGAAGGACTGCACGTGAACTAGCCACCCTAGTAATGCTACTCGGTATACCCAAGGGGGGATTTTGGTGTCAAGTTGGATGCCGTAGTATGAGTTTTCCTGGTTATCTTTGTAGTAACGATTCATGAGTAAAAGGTTGGACTTTTTCATGAATTGTGTCTCCTCAGCTTCATCAGCAAAAGGGAGATGCGTGGTCAAGTTTTTGAAATTATGTCTGTTTTCGATAACCAAGTCTAGGTTGTCTATCAATGCTTTGAGTGTCTTCAAATAGTCCGAGATAAGGTCTCTGTTTGTGTTTGCTATGTATGGCCTTGGATAGTATACGCCGTCCAACGGAGTTTCGTAGATCCTCCAGAGACAGTTAGGGTCGTGAGCATGCTGATTAATTTGGCCAATGTAGTTTTCGGCAAGGGCGTCATTCATCTCAACGTAGTCTTCCTCGTCGAAATTGACAGGGAAGTACAATGCGGAAGACGACAGCGGCGACGAGCTTGCGTCGTCATTGAATCTGAGCGCGAGAGTGTGATGGCAAGAAGAACACTGCAACAAATTCTTTGCCATGCCATGCAGACCAGACCCTGCCACTACTGCTGAGGGGCCCTTAGAAATACAGCTCCATCCTTTCCGTGCACATGCAAGTTCATTCAACGAGTCAGCATAGGCCACACTGAGTCTAGGAAGCTGCCAGTTGAGAACATTGAAGCTAGCAATTCGTTGTAGAAGAGCTGCTCTATCGTGTGGGTTTATAGAAGGTTTTGTTGGCGTTAGCCTCGCCAGTGGCAGTGTTTCAAAAGAACGAATATGGGAAGGTATTCTCTGAAAGTCTTTAAGTTTTCTAGAAGACTTTGTCTTGTGGTACTCAAAGTGGTTCTTGTCTTTGATTGCTTTGAAGTACTGGATTTCTGGGTGTGAGTCGAATTTGGTGTGCAGAACTTTGGACGAAGGGTATGTTTCGTGCGTAGGCGTCGATAGCAACGCCAAACACTCATTCAACACCTGTGAGGTATCTGCTTGCAGCATGCTTGTGGGGGGTATCGTGTTGCACTTTTTCTGTTCCGGTAGTGCTGCTTGACTTTTCACAAGAGTCACTTTTGCATCCTCCTGCACATGAATTCAAATTCTAGGAAACACCAGCTGGGATCTCGCTGCCAAAAAACTACAGCGTGCGCAACCAAACAATACATACCTTTCGATAATCTAAGTCAAGCAGTATCCACGACGTATTTCTAGTGCTAATACACCCAAGTAACAGCGGCATGTCAAACCCATCGTTTGTTCAAACTCGAGCACAAGCTCTCAATCTCGAGAAGCAAACCGATTCTTTGTTATCGAGATTCTCCTCGTTCCAAAACTCCTCAACTACGTCCCCAACAAGCGAGGAGACAGACTTGGATTTGTCTATCGAGGAGATATTGGGAAAGCGAGAGGACGCAATTGCATCTCTTGTGCGTATTTCAGAGTCTGATCTTTCGTTGTCCACATCCAAGTTGCAGCAATTGCAAAGACACAAAGAGATATTGAACGACCACAAAAATATATACAGAAAGATCAAAGAGTCCATCAAAGACGATAGAAACAGAAACAATTTGCTCTTTTCCGTAAGGTCAGATATCGATGCGCACAAACAAAGAACAGTGAGCGGCAGCGGAGACGGTGGGTCTTCCGCACAGGACGCCAACAACTACATTAACGACGAGCGTGTAAGAGTGGACAACGCGAACAACTTTGCAGAGAGGCTATTGCAACAAGCATACAACACAAGAGACGAGCTTTTCAACCAAAGGAGTTACTTAAGTAATGCACAGCTGACGATGATGAACACTATCCAAACAATTCCGGGGGTCAATGTGTTGATTTCTAAAATCAATACGAGGAGGAAGCGAGACACAATGATACTCGCGGTAGTGATTTCTTTATGTATAATAGTGCTTTTCTTTTACTAGCGTCTCTTGTGCAATCAATTCTCCGAGACCGGACTCTGAGGCTGGATTCCGAATCTTTCCAGCCTACCAAAAAAAGGTTATCTATTGGCCGATGAGGTCAAATTCCACCTGTTTGCTGTGCAACAAACCAAACACTTCACACATAACTGGCTTCGGCACATCAAACGTCAGTCAGGTTTCTTGCGCTGCCCACAGTGCCATCACTTAGTTCATCATAGTGTGCATCGAGTGGCACTCCCACATCTTGTGCCGATCCTGCATAGTGCATAGTATGCCCCAGATGTGGCACACCTTTGAAGAAACGCTACTGAATCCTGGAGATAGAACTCCAAACTTCAGTTTCTTTCTCCTAGCTTGTCAACGGACCCAACATGGACGATGTGGACGAAATTGAGGAAAGAATAGCGCAAATCAAACTCCGCAGACTCGAGGATATCAATAAGAGTCTCTGCACTCTTATTGAGAAAGAGCGCATAACTGTCACCAATGCTACATTTCTGTAAGTAAAGCAAGCGAAACCCAAGCTCAAAGTGACCACAATTACTAACCTGCTTCGCAGAATCTTGAACCATATCAAGGAAACCCCAGACTACCTCGTGTCCGACGTATGGCCCTTACAGGAATCAAAGTACAAGTATAGGCAGGCATCTAAGCAACACGGAGGAGAAAGCACAGGTGATACAGAGTGCTGTGTAATAACATGAGGATGATAATGAGGGGGTTGGAGGTAGTGGGTAACGATTTCCCCAACTTCGACACAACAAGGGGTTCGAAACACACCACCTTTCTACATAGTGTGCATACATAAACGTTATCATTAAAAATATTCACCGCCTGTGTAGCCTCAATAGGTGAGAAAACGAGTAGTATTAAAACCAAAGCGAAATAATCGACCGATTGGAACTAGCCCCTTTGTTTCCCCTCATGCTTCACTTCCACGTTCCGCAAATGGTCGAGTGAGGCATTACCTAAGGTGTCATCTGCTTCCTTTTCATCACTGCCACATCCACAATCGTAGTCCTCAAGAATTGTCGTGCAGTCGTATTCAGGTTTCTCCAACCTTTCGTTCACCTTGTTATGGATATCACACCCCCAGAGAGCAGCTGTCTTGCGCGATTTTGTTTGTGGTGGGTACTTGGCTAAAAGTTGTTGGAAATGTCTGGCACAGTCTCCACAGGGATACACCTGGGCAAAAAAGTGGATGTATGAGTTCAAGCTCAGTCTCTCTTCGCTCGATGGCTTGTCTGGATACCTGGCCAAGATTGTGTGGAATAATTTCCAGGCCGCGTTTCCGAGCTGTGCTTTCAACGTTTCGTTGGCCATCTTGGGCATGAATGCTTGTTGTGTAAGATCTCCCGAAAGGGGAATCTCGATATCGTCTTTGCCACTGTTAGCAGTTGCTCCAGAACTTCCTGCAGCTCCAGCAGCAGCAGCTGGAGCCTTTGCTGGAGATTTTGCATTAGCAGGAACTTGTGAGTCATCATTTACTTTAACGCGGTCTGCCTTAACTTCTGTCTTGTGCTTGGGGGCATGTGGCGTCTTTGCATTGCCGCTTGAGGCATCGAAGGCAGCCTGACGTTGACCACTGGAGTATTTCTGAAGATTGATAGGCGATGCCTCGCCCAACGAAGCAGAGTTAGAAAATGAGACGAACGAGAGCATGCCAATCACGGCAAGTATAGATAATGCAAGCACCAAGGGCTTCTTTATATAGATCATGGCTAGTTGGCTTGGGAAAAGAGGAGTGAAAGGAGAGTAACAAAATTACGAGGTCTTTTAAGTGGGGTGGTTTTTTCGTTGCGCCAGAATGAAAACAGTGCGGATTGTAAACTTCCATACTAGGCCAGTGAGCACGAAAAAGCAGTACGATAGACAGGAATAGTGAAGCAGAGGCGTACCAACAACAGCAAGGAAATGAAGCGGTTAAGGGCCCACAGGAGAAACGTCGACCTCCATCTTGAGTAGCGCTAACCTCCATAAGCTTGACTTACTTTACTTAGGTATCACTATCCCATAGATATATAAGCTGGACGGGTTGCAATGCCCTAGTATGAGGGAGCTCATCTTAGTAACCTCTGATCTACGAGTAGATAATTGATATTACACCTTCGAGAGGAAATAGACTGATCCTCCACCTTTGGAGGTAGGCCCCACGTAGTGGTTGTCGTGGAGGCGTGAAAGCGAAGTGGAAACTGACTCGTCAGCAGCTCGACAGATAAGAAGGAACAAAACGATCATTGGATGACTGTGTGCAACACCGAGGCCAAATCTGCTGCCAAGATTGGGGCTCGCTTGGGGTTTGGATCTTCACGCGCGTGTGCATTTTAGTCATTCATGCTTATATTTCATTTTGAGTCACTGGCTTCAGCCTTGTCTATAATGAATGCTTGAATGGAACCAAGCTTCAGTTAAATATTCTCTTCTGGATCAATTTTTTTTTGTATATATATTTTTTTTATTTTTGCTTATATTTTTTCGTACCATTCGTCTTTATCTCAACCACGCTCACGAAGGTACACTTTGGCCCTCGTTTAGCCGCCAGCATCTCCCGTCCATTCAGCCGTAATGAGCGCCGCTCCTCACCCAGTAGTACCATCTCTATTGGACACTGACCTTTATAAGCTTTCTATGCATGCTGCTGTCTTTGAGCACTTTAAGGATGTCCCTGTGTCTTACAAATACACCAATAGAACACCGTCAATGGTGCTCAATAAGCCTGCGATTGACTGGTTGAAGGCACAAATTTCGCTGCTTGGTGAGTTACGTTTCTCCGAAGATGAAATCCAATACTTGAGAAGCACTTTGCCCCAGTTCCCCGAGGATTATTTGCAGCACCTTGCCTCGTTCGCGTTGTACCCTGAGTCCCAGATCAGATACGCCAACGACTCGGATACGGACGACTTGTCTCAATTCACCATCTATATGGATGGCACATGGTTTGACACCATATTGTACGAAATTCCAGTGCTAGCTCTTCTTTCTGAGGCTTATTTCAAGTTTGTCGATACCAAGTGGTCATACGAGGGACAAGAGGAGAAAGCCAGAGACAAGGGAAGACAATTGACCGAGAACGAGTGTCTTTTTAGTGAGTTTGGTACCAGGCGAAGACGGAGTTTCCAAACACAGGAAATCGTGGTCAAGACGTTGGCTGATTCATACAGGGATAACCAATACTTTTTGGGAACATCCAACGTATTCTTGGCGAAAAAGTATGACTTGGTCCCAATTGGAACGGTTGCACACGAATGGTTTATGGGGATTGCATCAATCACTCAAAACTACACTGATGCTAACAAAGTTGCAATGGAGTACTGGTTGAAGACATTTGGACCAAAATATGCAGGCTTGGCCCTTACTGACACTTTTGGTACTGACTCTTTCTTGAAAGTGTTCCAGAAACCATACACGGACTATTACATTGGTGTGAGACAGGACTCTGGAGATCCTGAAGAGTATGCGAAAAAGATAGCACAACACTACAAACAACTTGGATATCCTCCCAAATCCAAGTCTATATGTTTCAGTGACTCTTTGGATATTGAAAAATGCTTGAGATATAAGAAGACTGCTCAAGAGTTGGGGTTGAATGTGTCTTTTGGAGTGGGCACATTCTTCTCAAACGATTTCAAGAGCACGCAAACCGGTGAAAAATCTCAGCCGCTCAATATTGTCATCAAATTGCAAGAGGCAGCAGGCAACCCATGTATCAAGATCAGTGACAATTTGGGCAAAAACATGGGAGATCCAAACGTTGTGAAGAAGGTGAAGGAAGAATTGGGGTATACGGAGAGAGAATGGAAGGATGGAGATGAGTCAAGAAGATGGTGACCGTGATTTATATATATATATAGACTATGCCCATGTGTTAGATTACAATACATTATAGAGAGAGATCATTTTATTTGAGCCCATGGCATTTTAAGTGTCTCGTAGTAAAGTATCTGGCTACTAAACTCGTGGGCCGTCAATAGGGAATTTTCTGCGACTCATTCAGCAGCAGCAGCCCATTTTGTATGGCGCACAAAAAATGTGATCATCTCTCAAAAATCCACTCCACAAAAATCCAAAACGTCACTACGACTTCGCTTTCCCGATTGCTACTAATAAACACTGATATCTGCATGAGCTTGTCTTATGAAAATCTTCTAAATGTCCTCACTGTTGCCAATGGGTCCGAGAGGTCCTCCGAGCAGCCACAGGCCGAGGCTCAGTTGAAAAGTTGGGAGGTGGAACAAGGGTATCACTACTTGTTGCAGGAAATATATTTAAAGGAAGAACTCCCATTACAGACACGGTGGTTGGCGGTAATTTGTTTCAAAAACGGAATAGAAAAGTACTGGAGATCTTCGCGTGCCAATGCCATCTCCAAAGAGGAAAAGACTCAAATAAAGAACAGGCTATTCCAGATGATTCATGAGAAGAATAACCAGCTCACCATCCAAAATGCCCATTCAATTGCTCGTATTGTCCGGTTTGATTTCCCTCAGGAGTGGCCTACAATATTCGATACCATCGCACAAATGTTGGAGGACTCTGTGTTCAACAAGAACGATTTAGTTGGTGCCAACAACTTGTTGATCATTCTCAACCAGATCATCAAAACCGTCTCCATCGTAAGAGTCGGAAGATCTCGTCACGCGATGCAGCTCAAGGCACCTATGATAACACCCGTCTTGGTTAAGCTGTACCTGAAATTCTTTCACCAATGGACTACAGTATCGCTTGATTTGGGTGTCATGGAGTTGTGTTACTTGTGTTTAAAAAATCTACGCAGAATCATTCCTGAAGGGTTCGAGCAGCCTCACAAGTCGCCAGAAGTCGTGGAATTCCTTTCCTTGAGTATACAACACTTGCAGCAATTGATCATGGAACACGAAAAGTACTCTTCCTCTGACATGCTAGAGAGGTACGTCAGATGCTACTGCAAGCTTTATGTGAACCTAATCAATGCAAATCCAACCAGTTTTATCCTTTTGTCCAATTCACAAGAAATTTTATCGACATTTTTGAGGCTATTGGACCAGAGAGCAAAAACAATATATGAGAGTCTGAACGAGAATGGTGACGGCGAGTCCTCGTTCTGGGAAACATTGGCATTAAAGGGGTTCCTCATTTTGAAGAGAGTCATGGGATATGTATATAGAAAAGGTGCAGTCACACTTACCGTGAGAAACGAGAGAGATGAGATCCATGCTGCCATAAATAAGCTCACTTCACAGTTCTTTACCAGAGATGTCATTCAGCACTTGTGTGATTTGATCATTGAGTGGTACTTGCGGCTAAAACCATCTGATTTGGAGAGCTGGGTCGTTGAACCAGAAGAATGGTGCAATGAACAAATCTCGTCGAGCTCCTGGGAGTTTCAAATCCGTGCTTGTGCAGAAAATTATTTCCAAGACTTAATCACCATGTTCAAGAGCGATTTATCTGAGTATGTTTTGTTGAAGATTCAGCGTGGCTTGACTGCTAATGCTGACGTGAACGATATTTTGACAAAGGATGCCATTTTGTGCACATTCCAATTATCTTCTGTCTCGATAGCAGATAGTGTTAATTTTGACCAGATTCTCAATGATATTCTTATTCCAGAAGCATTAAGAAACGATATTGTGGAAAACCGGATAATAAAGAGACGAATTTGTCTCATCATAAACGAATGGATTAGTGTCAATTGCCTGAAGCAAAGCAGGGACTCCATCTACAAACTTCTTGCAAATTTATTGGCTCCGGACAATAAGCTAAATGATACTGTTGTGAAATTGACAGCTATTCAAACCCTCAAAGTGGTGTTGGATGACTACGATTTTGTGAAACACGATTTCCAGCCGTACTTAGGAGAATTCATCAAATTGTGCACCGAATTCTTACAACTGGTGGAGTTAACGGAGTCCAAACTCTTCATCATCAACGTGTTGGGGGTCTTGATTTACAGATGTAACCCTTTAGTACCACACGAAACATTGATCGATATCTTAACCATTTTGCCCAAGTACTGGCAAAACTCGTCATCTCAAAGTGAAAATGAGAGTATCTTAAAGAACTCGCTCTTGCGTGTACTCAAAAACTTGGTTGTTTCTTTGAATGCTCGCTCTCCTGAAACGTATCAAATCTCCCTTCCGTTAGTAACATCTTGCTGTGTTGTTCTGGGTAATGGTGTCAATGGCTCTAGTGCACCTGGAGGTAGCGCCGATAATTATGCATTATTGGGAGAAGACGGATACGATTTGTGGTTATCACTCTTGCAGTATTGCCCGTACCCTCAGTTGAGTCCGTCAGATGATGCATTGTTAAACTTATTCGTGTCCCTTCCATACGGTTTGGACAACTCCACTGAAATTCTCCCAATACTTATCGCGATCATTAGAAGCTATGCTCTACTTGCACCGTCCCTCCTTTTCACAAACAGCGCCGACAGTACTGCGCGCCAAATTTTTGTAACACTTGCCAAATACTTGCGTACTATGAGAGACGACGCTTATGTTGCCTTCATATCACTCATGGATATATTACTACTTGCCAAGGGTATAGAAGAAAATTTCATTCAACTACTTGTTGATAGTGGGCTTTTCCAAGAAATGGTCAGCTTTGCCTTGGACAAGGAAACAAACGGTGTTACCTCCAACAGGATCTTCATCCTTTTGTCACGGATTCAACCCGGTACATTGTTGTCCTTGGTCGCTCACTTCTCCGCAAGCTCGGAAGAACTATTTGGGGTTTGGTTATCGAACTTGAACCTCAATGGCAACCCAAGAAATAAGAAGATCAACTTGCTTGCGCTTATATCGCTAAGCAGGAAAACCGTCTTGGACGGCAAGCAGAATGAGTTCCCGATCTTGGTTTCGAAGTTCCCAAATATAATTAGAGAGACTCTACTCTTTTTGGAAGAAGTCAACGAAGGCGAAGGAGGCGAAAACACAGGAATTTCAAATAGCACCTTGTACTCTCAAGATGCTATTTTCGAAGATATCGACGACTACTGCTACTTGGACCAGGATATAGAACCGCATGGAGAGAAGAAAAGATACAAAGCGTTGATCGAATCGAATGACCCTGTCTACAAAACGAACCTTAGGGACTATTTGGTACAAATCGTCAAAGAATTACGTGTCACTTTGAGCGAGACGGATTTCAGCCACTTTATATCGATGAATGATGAATATACCATCGAGAAACTTCAGCAATACATTAATTAGCTGGAGTAGTATGTATAAATACACATAGAATAAGAATCCCCTTCCTTTGGCTGCAATTTTATATCGAACCATGTTGCGCGCTCCCACATAAACTGCTGCCGTTACTTTTTTTTTTTTTCTTTTCTTGGTCTTATTTTTCACTCTCCAATACAAATTTAGGAGCTTCATAGGTTCTACTTAGCTCACTTTTATCTACCTATACTCCCTTGCGCCCATGTTTGGATTGGGAATCAGGAGTATCTCTCAATATGGAGGCGTTTTGAAAGGAGTGAGAACTTTCCGCACACATACTTCAAGACTATTCAATGGTTTTTCTCAAGCTGAAAAAGAGCGGTTGGTAAGAGAGGGTATGATGAAGGCTGCGAGAGAGAGACAGTCAAGAATAACTTATAAAACGAAAACACACATTTACTATACGGCATCTGTTGGAGTCCTCTTTTTGACTTTGGCGTTTGCTGCTGTACCTCTCTATAGAGCCATCTGTCAAAGAACGGGGTGGGGAGGTATCCCAATCACAGATGCCACTCTTTTCACCCCCGACAAGGTGGTTCCAGTGGATACCAACAAGAGAATAAGAATCTCCTTCACATGCCAGTCATCGGGAATTTTGCCATGGAAATTTACGCCTCAGCAAAAGGAAGTTTATGTGGTGCCCGGAGAAACAGCGTTAGCATTTTACAAGGCCAAGAACATGTCCAACGAAGACATCATCGGTATGGCGACATACTCTGTCACTCCGGAACAGACAGCCGGGTATTTCAACAAGATTCAGTGTTTCTGCTTCGAGGAGCAAAGGTTGAGCGCAGGAGAAGAGGTGGATATGCCAGTCTTTTTCTTTATCGATCCTGAGTTTGCTAAAGACCCCAACATGAGGAATATTGATGATATTGTGTTGCACTACACTTTTTTCAAGGCGAAGTACACAGAGGGAGAGCTTGAGGCTGTTCCAACTGGCAAATTGGAAATGAGAGCTACCCTTGAACCAACCCTGTAAATAGAATGGTGGCACTGTAAATAGAAGAACGCCACCACAACTCTTCTCCAAATAGCAAATACATTTCACCTTATGACATGGCACTTCTTCCTTTCTGGCATTTTATTCTTACAAATGAAGTGGAACACATGGCGAATACACCCGTCTCCCCTTTATACTATTAATATTATCGTACATTCTGCATACTTGTTGCCACAGTCTGCAGATCAGTGTAGGTCAACACTGCCCAATTCGATCCAGTCATTGACGTCCCCTTCGCACAACACTAGCTTCAACACCCCCCCATCCCATCCGAGTCCGTTGTCCACCAAATCCGGTGCATCGCAGTTGTCCACGTTCAAGTAATCCAGTACTCTGGTTTTGATGGTTCTCCACAAGGCATTATCAATAGGATGCAAATCGCTGTACACCAACGACAAGTGTGGGTCGAATTCGTTCGTCGCCCAGTTTACAGCCTTTCCAGATGCAATTTGTTGGATTTTCGCCATGTCCACCGGCTTTGTTTCTGCCGATTTTGTCGACACAGTGCCGCCTCCAGGGGTCATTGATGTGGTAGTTGTGGTTGTGCTTGTGGCTGACTGTGTCGGAGTAGCAGCAATGGACCCACTACGGCCGTGACCTTTGGAGCCCCTTTTCAGTGACTTCTTTCTGCGCACATTTCCATGGCTATCGGTGGTGTAAAGATGGGGATTTATCTTTTGGTTCTCAAGTTCAATCTCCTGCGGAGTAATCACAAACAACTCCCTTATGATAAGAGCGAACGACACCAAGTTCGGGTCCTTTGTTGCTTGAAAGTACAACTTCTTGAAATACTTGCGCTGGCTATCGATTCTGCCCAACGTGACCAAGTCAGAGTGCTTTTTGGGCAAGGAGTTTAAAGCCACTGCACTCGAGGAAAGAATCCGGCTGACGTCATCTCTGGTCTGCGCTGGATCCACCAAGTCGATATTCACGTTGGTTGTGATGGTTATGTGGGGTTCGAATTTGGGCGGCTGGTTTGGGAACAATGTGTTCAAGGAGCCCATCAACGTGGTTAGTTTGTCGTAAAGTTGTGTGTTCTTCTTGGGGCAAAGCCATAATGCAACGCCTAGGTCTATGCGGTTAGTATCAAAAGGATGGGGTCAGCAAACAGGCGATTGCCTGAACATTACTTACCCATTGTGTCAATTTCCACAGAGTATAACTCGTTTCTCAGGGGAATACAAAAAGTTATTCAAAGCCTAGTGTCGCAGTCTTTTAAGTGGGGAAGATAGTCGGAAGATTATCTGGCTTTCCCCAGTGCGGGTAAGGTATTTTCTGCGTTCCGTCCCAGCTGCTGAGTAAATGGTGCAGGAAAATAGTTCAAGTAGACGCAGGAGTTGCAAGCATCGCATCGAGGCTCAGAATGCGGAAGAGAGATCGAGAGCGGGAGACACCTGAATAAAACAAATCGAGGAAGGTAAAGACTTGATAAAGTTGAGGAGAAAAAAAGAGAACTGGAAGTAGTAAAAAGAGCCCTACTTGTAAGAACACACTAAACACCATGTATTGTCTATCCGCACTTAGTACTTTGACGCCAAAACGTCAACACCGTTGATGGCACTATCATCAACAAACCACGAAATCTGCACTCCCGTCTTCAAGTCGTTCACCAACTTTGATGGTAACCTACTTTGGGCATCGCCAAAGATTTCCTTCAAAATGGATGCCTTTCCTGCTCCTTCTGCAACAAACGCAATCGATTTTGCAGCCTCCAACACCTCGAACGTAAACGTGATTCTTCTTGGTGGTGGCTTGGGTGAGTCCTTGATGTATGCAACCTTTTTGTCTTTCACATTCAACAATTCATGGCCAGGGAAAAGAGAGCATGTGTGGCCGTCAGGTCCGCATCCAAGCAAAATCAAGTCAAATGGCTTCAGAGAGAGTTTAGATTCGTAGCTGGAAGCTATTTGCTCATCTTTCTGCACATCTGATCCTTCAACCTGTCCGTTCTTACCGGTGAGCAAAGATGCATCAATTGTGTGCACAGTTGGTTTAGAACCAGCAGGGAGATTTTTCAACACCATCTCGTTGAAAAGCCCATAGTTGGAGTCCTCGTGATCCAAGGGCACAATTCTTTCGTCACTAAAATAAACCTGCCACTTATTCCAAACAACATGAGACGCAATGTCCTTGTTATCAATGAGTGCCTTTTTTAACACTTTTCCGAGTGATCCGCCAGAAATCGCAATCAAAAACGAGTCTGATGTCTTGAGAGCTTCGTCTTGTAATTTGACAACGTACTTTCCAACGGCAGCCGCAACTTCGGCAGATTCGCTGTGCGAGTAAACCTTTGGAGTCATAGTGCAGATAGGGAGAAAAAAGGACACTGAAGAAGAAAAAGAAGAAAAAAAAATGGATTAGAAATACATTACAAAGTCTTTGACATGCTCATATCTCGAATTGTTGCTAAAAAAAATCCGTATGTGCAGGACCGATGACGATTTTTCGGAGCTCTTTAGTCCAAAAAGTGTGAGTACTCTGCACTATCCTTTATCTTGTTGTTCAAGAACTTTTCCAACTTAGTAGCATTCTTGTAATATGTAGTCGTTTCTGCATTATAAGAGCGGCAGTTGTTGAATACGAGTCTTGCATCGTACAAGAATTGGTCGAATGACTCGTATTTGTCATTTTCTAATTTCAGTTCCATAGTCGACAAGTCCATAGGCTCTTTGATCACTTCGTAGTAATCTCCAACCTCTTCCTTATTCACAGGAGACGCAAATGGCCAGGCAGATGGGTGATTGGTCAATTCCGAGAGCAATGTCACCATGAAATTATAATGAGGACCGCGCTTAGGCTTTTGTGCCAATTTATCCATTTCTTCGGACCAGCCGCTCTCTGCAAGCCCTGGGATGTCGTTGAGGGGGTTTAATGATATGTTTTTGTTTGTCTTGAAGATTTGCAATCCCGGTCTCACAATGTGTGATTTGGATCTCTGTTTGATTTTCTTTTCTATTGCAGCCTTTTGCAAAAGAAGAATTTTGGACAGATCGAGGTATCGTAATATTGATGGGAGCATTGAGCACTGCATTAACGTTCCTCCCTCATAGTCCTTGATGTACCCCATCCACACTGACTTGTCCAATGTGATTTCCTTAGTGAACCCTTGCTTTTTGAAGAATCCAATCGCATAGTTATCGGCATACGTTAAGAAATACTTGATTGGCGATGTTGCTCTCACGTAGTCTTTCAAGTGGTTCATCAAATGTGCACCGTATCCTCTAACTTGTTCAGTGGATGAGATGGCGAAGAACACAATCTCCGCAAATTCTCGGTTGTTGAATGGTCTATATGTGATACCACCTACAACAGTGAGTGGTTTCCGTACAACAGCCATTGATAAGTGCGAACGATCGTACACCAATCTCGAAATATACTCTCGAGGCATCTTCGGAAGTTGTTTTTGAAATATGTTTTTGAGTCCTGTCAAAACCATAAGTGATTCCTTTGTGTTGTCGTTGTTCACTACACGGAATTCAATTTTACCCTCTTTTTCCTCTATTACTGAAGGTCTTTCTTTGAACGAGTAGTCTACACCGTCAAAATTGAATGTTGTTATTCTTTTTCTTTCCTCTTCCGCTTCGTCGTCTTCGTCGTCATCGTCTTCGTCGACATCGTCTTCGTCGTCTTCGTCTCCTTCGTTGTCTTCCGTTTTGACTTTATTATCGTTATCGCCCTCGGCATATTCAGTAGTGGATATAGTAGTGATGGCATTCTCTTCGACTTCTGTTTTGACCTGCCTGCTTTCTGTGGTTTCTTGCGTTGTGCTGCTATGTGTTTCCTCTGAAACTTGCCCGTTCAGTTGTGAAGATTCCTCTGCTTTAGTTGCCTTCTGATCCCCCTTCGTTTCAATCTGTTCCGCTATGTCGCCATCTTTTTCTTCCTCTTCTCCGTCCTCGTCTTCGGCTTCATCTTCTGCCTCTTCCTCTTCTTGCTCTTGAGCCTCAACTTCAGCGTCTCCTTCCTCTTCTTCCTCCTCAGCCTCTTCTTCTTCATCTTCATCTTCCTCTCCCTCACCATCGTCCTCATCTTCGGCATCAGCTTCCTCCTCTTCATCGTCTTCTTCCTCTTCCTCCTCCTCCTGATCAGGTTCTTCCTCTTCCTCCTCTTCTTCATCCTCCTCTTCTTCCTCATCGTCGTCCTCTATCACCTCCACCTTCTTATCCTTTCTTTTGGGTGCATGTTCTTCGGACTGCTCCTTAATCTTCGCCCTTTTTGCCACCTTGTTGTCGCCAGAGGCCGCGTGTCTTTTCCTGAACACCATGGTGGGCTTTTAAATGATTGATTGCACCTGTCACTTCAACCTCAAATCATTCCACCCACCTGTTTTGGCGTTTTCCATGCGCTCCACATTGTGCCTGTGGACTGCATAATAACAACGCACTGTGTTTTTCATGCTACGACAATCTGCATCCTGTATATACTTCATCTCATCTCATCAGCATGGGGGAAACATTTTCAACTTTTTTTTAGGCACAAAACTCTTGCTACCGTTCCTTAGTAAGCATCGCCACCCTTAGTCAGGTCCCCTAATTACATTTTTATCTTAAAAAGCTGGCTAAAATCATCACAAGTGGATAGATTCTTTGAAAGAGAATACGGAAATGGAAAACCAAATCCAATCATATGGCCAGATGGCTACAGTGTTGTGCTGCGAGTGTGGTGTTCCTATGGATGGGTCCACCGGACTCGTTATGTGCTACGACTGTATCAAGTTAAAGGTTGATATAACCGAAGGTATCCCCAGAGAAGCCAATCTTTCATTCTGCAGAAACTGTGAGAGGTTTTTACAGCCACCACAGCAGTGGATCAGGGCCCAGTTGGAGTCCAGAGAGTTATTGGCCTTATGCTTGAGAAAGTTAAAGGGATTAAACAAAGTGAGACTCATCGACGCCTCGTTTATCTGGACAGAACCTCACTCCCGTAGAATCAGAATCAAAGTCACAGTACAAGGAGAAGCGATGGCAAACACCATTGTGCAACAAACTTTCGAAGTTGAATACGTTGTCATTGCGATGCAATGTCCAGACTGTGCCAAGTCTTACACAACAAACACATGGAAAGCTACTGTCCAAATCAGACAAAAAGTGCCCCACAAAAGAACCTTTTTGTATTTGGAACAGTTGATATTGAAGCACAACGCACACGTGGATACCATTTCCATCCAGGAAAGTAAGGATGGTTTGGATTTCTTCTACGCCCAAAAAAACCACGCGGCAAAGATGTTGGATTTTCTTTCTGCAGTGGCTCCAATCAAAGCCAGAAAGTCTGAGGAGTTGGTATCTCAAGACACTCAATCAGGTAACTCACAGTATAAGTTTTCATTCTCGGTGGAAATCGCTCCCGTCTGTAGAGACGATTTGATTGTTTTACCCAAAAAATTGGCACACTCATTAGGAAACATCCCAAGGTTGGTAATCTGTTCCAAAATCACAAACTCCATTCAGTTCATGGACCCAAACAGTTTACAGATTGCAGACGTGCCTGCGCCTGTGTACTGGAGAGCTCCATTCCCGTCGTTGTGTGACGTGACACAGTTGACGGAGTTCATCGTGTTGGACGTTGAGCCAACAGGAGATATCAAGGGCAAGAGAGTTGGAGCTGACATCACTGTGTGTAGAGCTCAGGACATGGGTGTCAATGACCAATCGTTTTACATCAGATCTCACTTGGGTGGTATTTTGCACCCGGGAGATAGCGTAATGGGGTACTACTTGGCAAATGCCAACTTCAACTCATCCTTATGGGACGAGTTGGATTCAGATAATACCCCGGAGGTGGTGTTGGTAAAGAAGCACTACGCAAGAAAGTCTAAGAAGGGCAAATACAGAAAGTGGAAGTTGAAGAGAATGGCAAGAGAACACAACGATATCGTCGCTCACGACGAGACCTCGAGACAAGCCAGACAAGAGCAAGAGAAGGCAGAGAGAGACTACGAGTTGTTCTTGCAAGAATTAGAAGAAGATGAAGAGTTGAGACAAACAATTAATTTGTACAAGGCAGGTGAGGAGCCTCCTGCACCTACCGGTGACGAGACCGATATGGAAGACGAAGACGCTCCGGAAATTGGTATTGACGAGTTGTTGGATGAATTGGACGACATGACCTTGGAGGACCAGCCAATGGAGTCTTAGGCAGCAGCTTTTTGTTTGCTTTTCTGCATAGTACACTAGCATAGAAACGTATATTTCTTCCCACTATAATGTAGATCTTATCCATATCCTGCATCTGGACTCACGCCCCCACACCTCTAGGTCTTATCGAATTAATGTAGTAGGGTAATTGCCTTCCTTACTGTTTCTGATTTACTACTCAACTATACAATGTCACAGCTCAAATTTGTGCCAGTGAATTCTGTGGTTGACTCGTCATTCTTTTCCAAGCTCTCGGACTTGAAATTGAACGAGTTTAAACTCGATTCAACTTCAACCAGTATCAAAGGCTACACAACGCCTCCTAAAAACGTCAACAAGTTTATCGATAGGCCCACCTTAACCTTAGATTACGCCTCTTTCAACTACAATAAAACCGATGGAGACAATAACTTGTGGATACAAGGCTCCCTCCACAATGTAAATACAATAGAAGAGTTTAAAAATGTCGATAAGCAGCAGTTTTTGAGAGAAGCGGGATTGAAGTTGTACCAAACATTGAAGGCAAAGGCTGAGTGTTTTGAAATTCCCAGCTTTAGTGAAACTAATGCTTTTTCTCTTTTAACATTCAGTGACTTGAAAAAGTACAAGTTTTACTACTGGTTTGCACATCCACAACTCATTTCGCCCTGGAACGTACTCGAGGACATCGAGGCTGACTTCGAGACTAAGCACTATGGAGATGATGAAGTCTTTTTCCCGATCAAGAATGGGGTCAAAATTGAGTTCACACCTGATACAAATGAATTCGTCTTCATGGACACTAGTGTTAATACGTTACCCTCAGTACAATTGAGAAATTATTTATACTTTTTGGCACTCGCTGGCATAACCAACATCCTGTTGCTCATCTGCAAACCTTTAGGAAAGACTCATAGGCTAAAGTTGATATTGAACCAACAAGACATTGATATCAACGAGCCACCTTCAAAAATCTTGGGTTGGGAGAGAACAGCACAGGGAAAACTAGGACCCAAAATGGCAGATCTAGGATCGTTGATCGATCCTAAACAGCTAGCAGAACAAGCGGTCGATCTAAACTTGAAGCTAATGAAATGGAGGATTGCTCCTAATCTCAATCTTGATGTGGTAAAGTCCCACAAGGTTTTGCTACTTGGAGCGGGTACTTTAGGTAGCTACGTTGCAAGGGCGCTCATGGGGTGGGGAGTGAGAACAATCACGTTTGTTGATAGTGGCCGAGTTTCATACTCCAATCCTGTACGACAACCACTTTTTCTGTTTAAAGACTGCTATAGTGATATGGGAAGAGGTGAGTGGAAAGCCACAAGAGCTGCTGAGTCGCTCAAAGAGATTTTCCCCGGTGTTGACGCAAATGGCTACAATATTGAAGTGCCCATGGTTGGGCACCCCATTTCTGCAGACGATGAAGATCGTCTGCGGCTAAACTACGAAAAACTAGAAGGGCTTTTTGATACACATGATCTGATCTTCTTGTTGATGGACTCCAGAGAATCTAGGTGGCTTCCAACAGTTCTCGGATTGGCCAAGGGGAAGACAGTATTAAACGCAGCATTGGGATTTGACAGTTACTTGGTAATGAGGCATGGTTCTTTGAATGCAGAGACTAACGAAGACTACGAAGGAAGGTTGGGCTGCTACTTTTGCAATGACGTGGTTGCCCCAGACGACAGCCTTACTGACAGAACACTAGACCAAATGTGCACAGTTACACGCCCCGGTGTGGCCCTTGTTGCATCTGCATTAGCTGTAGAGTTGTTAGTATCAATTCTCCAGCATCCACTTGGGCGCATGGCCACTTCAGATGTGCTGCAAACGAGCTCTGCTATTGGCGAAGTCCCTCATCAAATCCGTGGCTTCTTACACTCTTTTCAACAAACCAAGTTGATGTCTCCCAATTTTCCAAGCTGCTCAGCTTGCTCAATGGCTGTTGTTAATAAATATAGTGAAGAAGGATGGGAGTTTATCAAAAATTGTCTCAATGACTCTAAGTACTTGGAAGAAGTATCCGGATTGAAAAAAGTTCAAGAAGATGCCGAACTCGGTGTTAATAAGCTCATGGAGGAATTAGAGTTGAGCGAAGAAGATGAAGAATGGCTATCATGATAGCGATAGAAATATCAATAGCTCCAGTGTGTTTCAATTCAGTATTTGTCCTCGTAGATATTTAATCGTTGGTTAGGCTTGTTTTTCTTTTTCATGTTGTGATTTTTTTTTTTTTTTGTTTGTTTCTTGTGCGCGTATGCGTTTCTTTGTTTACAAAAGGAAGAGAGCACAGCTAAAGCTCCACTATTACTTTGCCGAGCGAACTACCGTCCATTCCCTTGTTGCAAGTCTCATAGAATGAGTTTTGGCACTACGAGCGTTTCAGACGTAGGTGTAGTGAAGCTTGAGGAACCTAACGTATTGAGGACATGTGTGAATCATCCTCCCAAGGGATACAACTCGATCCGACCCCATGGCTTGAGCGACTTGAACGACTTGAAGATCCAGCAGGGACTCATCATCAAAGACTTATTATTTGTATTCCTTGGATATGAAGGCTTTTACGTACGCTACAACGAAAAGTATGACCCCAGCTCGATCGAAAGCCAGATCAGAGGACCAGATTACAAAACGGCTAAGCATTTGGATATCAGTTTGAAAAGCATCACCAAGAAACTTGTCAAGTTTGGGAAATACTATTCTGCTTTGAAGGCATTCCACGATTTCTACAACACCCACCAATCAGGTAAGGTTTTACAAAAACTCTGCTACGAAATTGCCAGGGTATTGAGTAAATACGAAAGACTAATTCTACGGATAGAGCACGAGTTCACCTCCAACCCACACTTTAGCTTGAACAACTTGGAGAATAACATCCTCAGAAAAGACCAACTTTCAATACAAATGGACTTGCTTTACGAATTGGCAATGATTATACACACCGACAGCGTGATACGATACCAAAAATACAAAGACAATCCAATCGAAAGCGACGAAGCTTATTTTCAAAAGTTCATCAAATCAATTGAAAATGACTTGCAGCAAACTGGGTCGATAGATCTAGCCACAGACCAACTGAACTTTGAACTCTGTAAAGGTGGCCTTATTCTTCAAATAATCCAGAGACTCAATAGCCAAAACTATAAGGGAGATCCTGTAAAAAGCAGAATACTAATGGAGTTATTCGATTCGATAAGTATGGACTACGTGGATATGCTCAATGCATGGCTCATCAATGGAGAAATAGATGATCCATTTGACGAGTTTTTGGTGAAGGAGAATGTCATTGACAAACGAAAGTTTTCAGCTATCATCAACAATTACAGTGAGAAGTACTGGGAAGAGGTCTACGTGACAAGAACAGATGGAATAATCGAACAATTTCAAAGCAGAGAGCTTCAATTGAAGATTTTGGCCACAGGTAGATACTTGAATATATTCAAAATCTGCACAGGTGTGAGCGTTACATCATTGATCGACAACTCGCTCGACAAAGTTTACACGTTATCGTCACGCGACCTCGATGTTAAGATCCACGAATTCTATTTGAGGGCAAACAAATTGCTAATGAAACTTTTCTTCCAGGGTTATTGTTTGCCAAGATTGATCTCCAAACTTCAAAGGACATTTTTATTGAACAATCTGTACAACATTGATAACTTTATTACAAAGACATTCCACGATTTGCGCAGAAGCAAGTACGCAATCTCCACTACGAAATTAAGGAACCAGTATGAGCAAGAACATCGAAGCGATGAATTCAGCAACGACCCTGAGTATCTCCAACTCGATACAATTCTAGATATTGACCATACAAACTTTTACGAGTTGGCTAGAGAAATTTTGGACGTTCAATCGTTTGATGCCATGGAGGCAATATCGTCTTCTTCGGCCAAATTTAAGTCACTTTTAAATAAATCTTTGCAAGTGAAAGGAATAGCAGAAGGAGGTTCAGGATCTGGGAACTCGTCCAGAGCTGGTGGTGGGGACGTTGCCTCCTCCAATGCCAATGCCAATGTTTATGATCCTGATCATTCTGACGAGTATTCAATAACGGGACTTAATCTATCAGTCACCATCCAGTTCCCGCTCAACTTAATGATTGGCCAGAATTTCATCTTCCAGTATCAACTTATATTCAAGTTGTTAGTCCTCACAAAATTCATTAGCAAGCTCTCAGACAACACCTGGAAGGAGATCAACTACTCGAATGTATGGAAATACAAGAGATTTCACCCAAGAATTAAAAAATGGATTCTCCGATGTCGGATTTTGCTAAATCGTATGAGCGATTTCGTTCGAGAATTGCAATTCTACTTCAACATTGATATAATTGACAGCAATTGCAAAGAATTGCAGGAAATGATGGCACAGATTGAGCAAAGGATAAATCAGGAAGAAACGGACAAACCTTTTGACCAGGACCCGCATTATCATCAACAGCAAGCTCAGCATAAAGCCCCAGCTGGAGGAATCAGCGGAGGTATTCATTCTGATAGATTCAGTACATTCAATCACAATAGCATTTTCGACAGAAATATCTTCCAGCATCAGCAAACGCAACGGACTGTGTCCACAAACACAACTGGCAGTACTACGACTATCGGATCATACTTCCCTGGCAAGGCTGCATCTGCCACTGTTGTTGATGTTGATTCTTTGAGAAACAAAATCAGCTCTTTCTTAAACAATATCTTACGCCATTCACTTGTGACTAATAAGGAGTTACTCCTGACTTTCAAGCGAGTATGTGACTTGATAATTCTGTACAATCACTTCTTGACCCGGTTGAAGAAATCAATAGTATTATTGGATGTGGAATTGCACGAGACTTTCCAGCAAACGTATCCAGACAAATTTGAAGGCCGAATCGTGGATGAAGCTCTGATCACTGAGAGATACGAAAAGCTCAATGATAGCATATCATGGTACTACGAAGCTTTTGGTGACTCTTTGACGGAGTTTATGAATACATTGAAGTCATTCGGAGAGACAGAAGACCAAGCCTTACTTATTTTGGTGTCGCGTTTGGAGAAATGCTATCCAGAGTAGGAGTCCAATATATACAATGAACATATTTAATGCACAATCACTAGACCGATTCAACTCCATTTGTAAACTTCTCTTGAGGTTTTTCTATTCGTGTATATTTTCTTGTTTTACTCATCTATATGATTAATTCGTATCAATATCATCGCCCTCGACGTGCTGTTCGTTCAACTGCTTGATGATTTCATCAGTCTTCTCATCACTATATATTTGGAAACCTCCCTCTTTAGTAACACTGGCCAATTGAGCATTCTTGCAGTCCAATTTTTCTTCCATAACTTGTTTTAAAACCTTCAAGGTCAACAATTCAGCCTCTTTCAATGTTAACGACTTGTGATATTCGTTTTGCAATTCTGCTTGGGCACCTTCAGATCCGGATCCAATGGCTTTTGCATCGTATCTGTAGAATGTGCCGGATGGTTCTGCGTGGTACAATTGTGGTCCCTTTTCCTTGTCGTATCCTGCTATTAATAATGCCACTCCGAATGGTCTGGACATCAATCTCTTTTCACCCCCTGCACCTTCTCCGAATCTAAGCGCCAAATCACACACCGATTGGGTCAAACTTTCAACCTGAATCTCCTCATCATAGTATAAGTTGTGTGTCAATGACGAAATTCTTGCATGGTCAATCATTGACCGGGCGTCCGCAGTCAATCCAGACATGGCGGTACCGATATGCTTGTCAATTTCTACGATTTTCTCAATGGACGAGTGCTCTAAAAGCGAAGAAGTAACTCTCTTTTCGACTCCTAAAATCACCCCCTCGGAAGTTTGGATTCCAATGGCAGTGGATCCCAACTTGATGGCTTCCAACGAGTATTCCACCTGGAACAATCTGCCTTCTGGGGAAAAGGTGCTTACACCACGGTCGTATTCACTTCTGGTTAAAAACATTTAGTGCTAGAGTTACAGACAGTGTTTTGTTTTTGTTTTTTTTTTTCTTAAATAAGGGGTTGTACGTTGAATGTACTGCGATTACGTATTGGTTTGTTGGCAAGTCGCTACCCTAATTCTGCCTGCTGTTTGTGGAACTCGGAGTACCCACTCTCAGGCTTTTCGCAGGCGAACATATTGCGTTTGGTGGTATTGAAATGGTCGTGTGAAATTCAAGTGGCGACAGACAAAATGGAACTGCTAAAAAGCACGCGCCATATAGAGAGAGAGAACTACACCCACACACGTTGATCTCTCCGAGTTCCGGTTCAATTGCGGACTACTGTAGGGCATTTTTGTATCTCCTCTACATGACTTCTTACTGACTGTATTTATTTATGCTTGCTCTCTGATGTGTTTTGCTTCTCTATCTATGGCTTTGGGGCTAAAGCAACAATCTTTTCAGCAGCAGGGTCCAAGTCCTCGAAGGCGTACAACTTCAAGCCAGATTCCTCAATCAACTTCTTGGCCTCGTTCATGTTGGTACCTTGCAATCTGACAACAACTGGGATGTCCAAGTTGAAGTTCTTGGTTGCGGCAATCAAACCTTCGGCGACGTAGTCACATCTGACGATACCTCCGAAAATGTTGACAAAGATACCGTTCACCTTCTTGTCAGACAAGATCAACTCGAAAGCCTTCTCGATGGTTTCTGGGGTGGCGGTACCACCACAGTCCAAGAAGTTGGCTGGCTCTCCTCCGTACAACTTGACAATGTCCATTGTGGCCATGGCCAATCCGGCACCGTTGACAATGTTGGCAATGTTACCGTCCAACTTGATGAAGTTCAAGCCGTACTTGGAGGCCTCCACTTCTTGAGGGTCTTCTTGGGTGGTGTCTCTCCAGGAGAAGACTTCCTTTTGGCGGAACTCGGCGTTGTCGTCGAATCCTAATTTGGCATCCATGGCCAAAACCTTGTGGTCTGGGGTTTCGGACAATGGGTTGATTTCCACTTGGGTGCAGTCCTTTTCGATGAACACCTTGTACAAGTTTTGAACAGCCTTAACTGCTTCTGGGATGGCCTCATCGGTGTAGCCCAAAACCTTGGCAATGTCCTTACCCTGGCTGTCAGTGACACCCTTTTCCAAGTCAACGGTGAAGGTCTTGATGGCATCTGGATCCTTGGCGGCAACACCTTCGATGTCCATACCACCCTGGGCAGAGGCAACGATGATTGGGGCTTGAGTGGCTCTGTCCATCAAGATGGCCAAGTAAGCCTCGGTAGCAGCATCTCTTCTCTCGACGACGTACACGGCAGTAACCTCCTTACCGGCAGCACCGGTTTGCTTGGTGATGATCTTGTGGCCCAACATTTGTTCAGCCAAGTCCTTGGCTTCTTCTGGAGAGGAGATCAACTTGACACCTCCTTGCAAGCCGGAGTCAAAGTGACCCTTACCACGTCCACCAGTCAAGGCTTGGGCCTTGATGACCAATTCGTTGGTACCCAACTTCTTGGCAGCGTCAAAAGCACCTTGAGGGGTAGTGGCTGCGTAACCCTTAGGGACAGGGACGCCGTAGGACTCTAATAAGGCTGCAGAACGGTATTCATGTAAGGACAAGAATCTCTTCTGGACAGTGGCCTAAAGGTGTTAAGTTAGTAAAGTATTAAGAAAGAAATAAACTGTCAGGCAGAGTGATTACGAAAAGGGAGGTTTGTAGCTGGGTTAGGTGCCTGAGATGGTACTCAGTTAAACGTGTTCACACACGCGTAGTGTCACGAACAGAACACCCAATTGCCCTTCAAGGCTTGAAAAATGCAAAATTCAACTCCCAATTCATTGTAAACTAAAAGCATCAATGAGGCAACTGGACCACATGCTCAATCTCGACACGTCGGCTGCATTTTAAAACACAGAATTTGCCAAAGCATGACAGATCCACTCTGTCGCTGGTTTAGCTAAGGAAAACATACTCTAGAAGCACGGACGAATGCTCTGGACAACATTTTTTAATATATCAAAATTCGAGGGATGGGGGTGATTCCGGTTGATATTTCAATAGCAAACACAGAAGGAAAGAGCTAGCTAAAGTATCTTTGGAATCGCTAATTTCACTCCCCCTCGACAAGCTATTTGGGGATGTCCTGCATTCATCGTGCGCGCCACGACCGAGGGTCCATGTGGCCCGGGCGCACTCGGAATACCCCTCTCGCGAGTTGTAGTGGGTGCAAAAAAATGTTTCTTCCTACTTTGTCCAGGCACCCACTTTGTTATGCCACTTGTGTAGAATCATCGACTTCCAGATGTGGACAGGGAATGGCTGATATGGCGGCATAGAAAGCAAACGCAAGGCTTGACGCTGCTGTTTCCCGGAGTCTTCTCCACTTCAACAGTTCCCAACGGGAATGCAGCTGCGGCGCTTCAATGCCTAAAAAATAGGGAGAAAAAAAAAAAAAGGAAGAGTGAGAGCCGACTCTTGCACAGCGGCCATCGCCCGCGCCGAATCGGAGTGAATTTTGGGTACAGGGCTGCAACCTCCTGTCAAAGTGCCGCTTTCCGAAAGCATTCACTTAGCAGCCGTCCCAGGATACAACTGAAGTTTGTACGGTACCAAATCTGAAAAAACTAGCTCAGTCAATCACAGCTCAGTCAATTAGTTGTGAAACTGACTGTAGTTCCGTTATCAGAGGGGGGATCTTCCATGCGACAGCCTTTTTTTCGCACAGTTGAATAGCTTGCGATGGGCAAAGTGGGGAAGCGGCTTTATAGCAAGGGCTGCTTTTGCGTTGTGTGGTTTGCCCGCAAGAAGTTCCTTTGTGCCTATCTAAAGTGTTACAAGTGGTATCAGAATGCGTTGCATAAGCTCTTCATGTTGGGATGTTAAATTATCATGAACTTTTTAGACTGCAAAATGTGCTGCATGTGTGTTGACACTGTGCAAAAAGCATGATTCAAAATGTGTTGTTGTAGTTCATTTCCCTGTTAAACTATTCAAAGGCTGGATCTGATCCCCTGATCATTGCATAGGCACCACATATACCCGTAGAACTAAGAAACATGTCCGCCGTGTAAACAGCCTGCTACCCACAATCTCATTGCCTGTATTTGGGATCCTGTATATTGAGCTCATTGCAGATGCGATGGAACAAATATCAGAAGAGTCTCCTTCCGTCATCTAGAGATCAATAGTACTCAAGCGCAGCATGAACAAGGTGAAGCAGACAGTAATAAGACCATCATTTGACGACTCCGATGGTGAGTCTGACTCCGGACTGTACAGGTTTAGCGAAAGACATGGCAGTGAGAGCGGGAGTGAAGACGATGAACTCGCATCCATCTCATTTGGCTCCTTGCACACCGCCCAAAAGAAGATCGAGCGTGAAGAGTTGACTAAAAAGGCAAGAAGAAAGCAAAAACTGGGTAAGAGTTATCTGGACAGCGACGAAGATAGCGATGAGGGGCCTGAGGTATCTTCCTCTAGTTATAGCAATAACAAGAAGCAAAGTGGCAGGCCGCTGACCCACACGTCAGACCTGAAGACAAGAAAGAAGAGCAAACATGCACCATCAGAATCATCTTCCAAAGCACCTGTTTCAAAAGTAAGAGAAATCGAGGGCCTAGGAACTAAATATAAGGACTCAAGCTTATACCGAGATATCAGATTCGATGCCGCATACGGGAAGGCTGACTTGGCCCAAATCAGAAAAAACTACGCCTTTTTGGACGACTACAGACAAGATGAGCTCAACCAGATGAACCTGATGTTGAAAGATAAAAAATCCGCAAGCATACTATCCCAGAGAGAGAGAGAAAACATAGAGTACAGAGCACAGTCATTGAAGTCTAGATTGGATACCATGAAGAATAGAGACTTGGAATCCAAGATCCTCGCCGACCACAAGCGAGAACAGATGAAGAAATTCAAGGACGGATCACAAGCAAACCCATACTTCTTGAAGAAGAGCGAAAAGAGAAAGATGATCCAAAAGGCAAAGTTTGACACAATGAAGGCATCACAGAGAGAAAAGGTGATGGAGAGAAAGAGGAAGAGAAGATTGGGTAAGGAGTTCCGCGAGTTGGAGTTCAACCAGCAGCGCTAGGTAGGAACCGTATATGGAAAAATACATTGCACCAGCTAATTAGAAAAACGTATTATTATGCACCACAGACAAAAAATAGTTATATTATATATAGAGATAAGGCTACAGGTGTTTCCCTTCCAATTGCATCGTGCTGGCTAAACACCTCTAAATACAAGTTGCCAGCAAAGACGGGCATACCCCAGCTCCTGCTGGAGATAGGTAGTAATACCAATGGAGACGGAAGCGTAGTTGGGGAGATTAATAAACAGTCTAATACGGTTCATGTAAACCAGTTGGAGGGGGGGGTGAGATCGATCAAGTGAGTTGATTGATAGGTGAGGGTGAGTCGATAAGTGGCTAGACTCATTCCCGACGGCATGACAGACGGGCTCTTTACAACTTGGCATTGGCAGCATTCTCGTGAGTTATCCAGTCCTCCCACGATCCAATGTAGTTGCCTCTATGCTTGTAACCAAAAGTTCTGGCCAAGTCTTCAGCAGCTGACGACCGGACACCACCAAGACAGTAGAAGATCAATTCCTTGTCCTCACTTGGCTTGTCAAATCCAAATTGGTCAGCGAAATCGTCAGCGGAAAGACCGAGAGCTCCCGGACACGTCTTGAATGGAACGTTTATGGCATTGGGAAGATGTCCCTCCTGGAACTCAATGGGTTCCCTCACGTCGATAATCACACTGTTTGGGTGAGCAGACGGATTGGTGGCAACTTCCTTGATTTTATTGTAGTCGTACACTGTTGCTGCATTCTCCTCCGACAACACGCTGTAAGATCTTCTAAGTGCTTTGCCAACTTGAGATCTCTCATTTGCACTGGCAATCGAGTTAAACTGTTGTGAAATTCTTGGAGCGGTAATCGACAACAATGAGCGAGATGCGATAACGAAGCTCGTCCGGGCAACAAGAGTTCTCGAAAGTGGGCTAACAGCCTGCTTCAAGGCTCTAGTTGTGACAGAGTACATTCTTTATTAGAATATAGGTGAGTTTCTCGTTTTAGGATGATAACCTCGCTGTAAGTGGTATCTAAAAGAGCGAATCCGTTGGGTTGCTTCAGTGGGGGAGGTGGGGGGGAATGAGGTTAGATTTTCTCCTTCTGTTTTTTTTTTGTATTGTTTGATTCCGGGATCGTCCTACAGATTTGCCCAAGAAAAAATGTCGTGCGAGGGCAGCATATATGGGTTGCATTTGGCGGTGGCATTCTCCCAAGAAGAGTGTGGTCATACTGGCTTGGGAATGGATAAGTGTTGGTCGAGCGTTGTTCAGATGGTGGCTACGTGTGAACTATTTGCCGCTTACTGTTTCCAATTACAAGTATTACTGCCTTTGTGCAGATATCTTGCCACTTGCCCTGGTTTCATTTGCTGACTTTTCGCAGCCATTTACATCTCCTATACTCTACTATCGTCTATTTCTAAGACTTTATATATATCGTGTTGAAACCATTAATAACCTCAAGGATTGACCCTTAAACATTCTTTGTTTTTTTGTTTTTGTTTTCTTTTCTTCGTATTTGTTGTTTTCCATTTCGTTGTTTCCATTTTTCTCTATTTTATGTGTCGTTACTATCAAAGTGTTGAACTTATTATATTTTGTACAAGCCTGTGCAAGAGGGAACTTTTCTTAAAACAAACCGTCAATCTCTCCATCCTCGTTCACCTCAACATTCATGAATCCACAGTGAGTAGGCAAACCTGGAATGGTTTGGATCTCAGCAGCCAAGGCATACAAGTATCCTGCACCGATCGAGGCTCTAACGTCACGGATTGGGAACTTGAAGCCAGTAGGAACACCCTTCAACGCAGCATCGTGCGATAAAGAGTATTGGGTCTTAGCAATACAGATCGGCAAGTTACCAAATCCTTGCTGGGTGTAGGTGTCAATCTTCTTCTGTGCTTCTGGCAAGAACTCAACTTCACCAGCACCATACATCTCTTTCGCAATGGCAGAGATCTTTTCTTCCACCGATGGGGAGGTCTCGTAGAGGAACTTGAAGTTCTTCAAGTCTTCTCTGTTGGCGGCGTCAATGACACCATTGGCCAAATCCACTGCACCTTGACCACCTTCTTCCCAGTGGTTAGATACAATAGCGTCGACGGCACCAGCCTTCAATGCCTCTTCCCTAATGATCTCATGCTCCTTATCGGAGTCGGAAGACATCTTGTTGATGGCAACAACAACGGGCAAGCCATAGCACTTAGCGTTCGAAATATGCTTAGCCAAGTTGGAGCATCCAACTCTCAATAAGTCAGTATTTTCTTGGGTGTACTCAGCAGACAATGGGGCACCAGCCTTGACTTCTGGTCCACCACCGTGTACCTTTAAGGCACGCACGGTAGCCACAATGACAATCACATCTGGAACTAAACCGGATGATCTACACTTGATGTTGATGAATCTCTCTCCACCCATGGTGAAGTCAAAACCAGCTTCAGTGACAACGTAACCTTCCTGTTCCTTCCTTTCTTCTGCGGTCAAGTCTGGAGAAGTACCAGCCAACTTCAATGCCATCTTATCGGCCAAGATGGAGGAAGCACCGATAGAGATGTTGGCAAATGGTCCAGCATGCACAAACACTGGAGTACCTTCCAAAGTTTGCATAATGTTGGGCTTGATTGCGTCCTTCAAGAGTGCAGTCAAAGCTCCGGCACATCCAATGTCCTCACATGTGATGGGGACACCGGCCTTGGAGGATGCAATCACCATGCGTCCTAATCTTTCTCTCATGTCCTCCAAAGAGTTGGCTAATGCCAAAATGGCCATACACTCCGATGCAACAGAGATGTCAAATCCAGTGGATCTGGTCATACCCTTTTCTGTGGGGGCTTCACCAATGGTGACTCCTCTCAAGAATCTGTCGTTACAGTCGACAACTCTTCTCCAAGTGATGGTGTCTGGGTCAATGTCCAATCTAACAAACTGTGCGATTTCGTCCTCAGTCAATTCGTTAGGGTCAGTCTTGTCAATGCCCAATTTCTTCAATCTTCTCAACATGCATGGAGAAAACTTTCTGGAACCCTTCTTAGTTGGTACGAGTCTCTTGTACAATGGACCATTCTTTTGCGTGTTCTCGTGAAAAATTCTGGTATCAATGGCTGCAGCTAACAAGTTGTTTGCCATGGAGATGGCATGGATGTCTCCGGTTACGTGCATGTTGAACTCATCCATAGGAATGACTTGAGAGTATCCACCACCAGCAGCTCCACCCTTGATTCCGAAAGTTGGACCCATGGAAGGTTGTCTCACGTTAGCGAAAACGTTCTTACCTAAGTGGGCACCCAAAGCCTGGGCCAATCCAACAGTTGTTGTGGATTTTCCCTCTCCAAGAGGAGTTGGAGTGATACCAGTGACCAAAACGTACTTACCGTTCTTTTTGTTATCTAATCTCTTCAAGAGATCCAAGGAGACCTTTGCCTTGTACGAGCCAAATGGCTCCAACTCGTTGTCCAAGATTCCTGCCTCAATGGCCACTTGGTCAATCTTTTTGGGCTTTTGGTTTCTGGAGATCTCGAAATCAGACGGAACTGGGGTTTGCAACTTCAACTTCAATGGGTTTGTGAATTTTGGGGTCGCGTTGTTCTTGGCGTAGTGTCTCTTGGCTGAAATAACCACGTTGTCCAACAAAGTGGCCACAGTCATGGGGCCAACACCACCAGGCACGGGGGTAATCAAGGATGCCTTTTCCTTGCACGACTCGAAGTCGCAGTCTCCAACCATTCTCGAGCCAGATTTCTTGGACGCATCTGGAATGAAGTTGGTTCCAACGTCAATTACAACGGCACCAGCCTTCAACCACTCACCCTTAATGAATTGTGGTTTGCCAATGGCAGCAACAACGATATCGGCCTGCGACAAAAACAACTCCAATTGGTGCTGTGGAGTCTTAGAGTGCAATGTGGTGACGGTGGCGTTGGCCTGAGTCAACAAGTTGGCAATTGGCTTACCAACAATGTCGGATCTACCCAACACAACAGCGTTGGCACCGGCAATAGACACCTGGTACTGCGACAACAACTCGATTATTCCCTTTGGTGTACATGGCAAGAAATTTGGAGAGCCGCCCTTCTTGGATAATTCTCCGACATTGAAAGGACCAAATCCGTCAACATCCTTCTCGGCGGAAACAGCGTTTGTGACCTTGGTTTCGTCAATGTGCTCAGGCAAGGGTAACTGTACGAGAATACCATCAACAGAGATGTCGTCGTTCAAGCGGCCAACCTCATTCAACAACTCAAATTCAGTAGTGGTTTCTGGCAACTGAATGACTTCACAGGAAATCGCAGCCTCTGCAGCAGCTTGTAACTTCATCTTGACATAGGTGTTAGAGTCTGGTCTTTCGCCAACTTGGATGATCGCCAAAGATGGCTTGAAGTCCGCATGCTTTTCTTGGGTCTTGTCAATCTCAGCATGGATCTTGGTGCGCAACTGCAATGCAACGGCCTTGCCATCAATTATTTGAGCTGGCATGGAGAAAGTGTTGGTTAGAGGATCGCAAACAAGAAAAGAGGAAAGGAAATGCGGATTGTAAGGCTTAAATGTATCCCCAGGAATGCATCAACGTCAAAATTTTTATTTTCTTTATTTTTTTTTTCAATTTTTCGTGTAACACGCATATGACTCGTATTTACCCGAGTCGATTATCGAGGGAGATAGGAAGGGAGGTGGGTGGTTGAAGTGCAAGAGGCATACTTATACCAATGCCAGCACAGTACATAGAGCCAAGGTGAAGCCGTCTTAGATCTCCCACCGCGTGTCAACGTCCTACTCTGAATGTCTTTACAGATCGAGGAGATCGAGGAGATCGAGGAGCACTCCCATCGCATCGCTGCAGCACGAAACCTAAAAACGCGTTGAAGCTCGCACCAGTGTGGGCCAGTTCCAAACTTGTACAACCATCGAACTTAACTTATGTCCTCTCACATGGCTCAGACGTCTATGTCTCATACATCAAAATATCTACCTCGTAGATTAGCAAAAAAAATAAACTGCTGGTCCCAGGAATCGAACCTGGGTTTGTTCGGCCACAACGAACTGTACTAACCACTATACGAGACCAGCTGTTTTATGAGATGGTATTCATCATCTTCCAATATCCTGTGCGTTATTCTCCAACGATGCCACTCCGCTCATCGAATACCTTAGGAATGCTTTTGACTTTACTATGTACACATATATCATCCTAGATAGGCGGCTAGCTTCTCCATATCCACCACAGAATCTATTCTGTGGCTCCTGGGTTTGAATTTAGAGTTGATGCCCTGTAGCACGTCTCCCGGTCCAAAGTTGACAATATCGGTGACTCCGGCGGATTCAAAAAACTCCATAGTCTTCACCCATTGCACAGGCTCTGAGTTTGCCGCTATCGCGTTATGAAATGCTTCCGCTCCTATACAAGGGCGCGCAGTAAGATTACTCACTACTTTTGTTTTCCCATCTTCTGCCACCTGCGCTTGAAACTCACTGCTTAGCACCCTCTGTATGGGCCAAAGAAGGCGGCTGTGGAAGGGAATACTGACTGGGAGATCCAAGCTCTTCAAAATAACTTTCTTGCCATGGTTTATTTCGCTGATACTGGCCTCAAGCTCGGACCTGACACCAGAGATAACTAGCTGGTTATATGCGTTGATGTTGGCAAGTATTCCACGCTCTTCGAGCTGCGCAACGAGCATGGTGAAAGACTGCGGCTTGAACAATAATGCCTTCATGCCATACGGAAGTTGTCCCAGCGGCAGCAGCAGCAGCAGTTTTGCAACAATTGACTCCATCAAATGCCCTCTCCTGCTCACAAGCCTCAATGCTGTGGCAAAATCAAGCTGCTGGTTCACAAGAAGTGCCGTATATTCTCCCAATGAGTGGCCCGCGATATAGTCGCTTTCGGAAAGCAAATCGAGCCCGAATTGGCGCTTTAGTAGCGTATACATGAGATAAGAGCTGGCTAAAATTGCAGGCTGTGCAATCGAAGTATTTCCAAGCCAGTGAGTCAGTTCTTCACTCTCGTCAAAGAGTCTAGTCGCAAACTCGTTGCCTAGGACATCGGTTACTACGCTGAGCTCATCACGGAGGGATTCCTTGAACATTGCGAATGGACTTAGAAGTCCCCTTCGCACTATTCCCTGTCCTGGGAAGGTGATAGCAATCGACCTTGGAAGTTTAAGCATGGCAATGGTTCAACAGCTATATCACGATCGCAAAATGAAAACCACTGAAAATCGTCTAAAACGAGCTGCATAGAATTTACAAGATGTTGCGACAAACTCTCTCAGACTAATAGCCTACTAATAGCCTACATGCACACAAGTCACTATTCATATCAGCAAAAGTACAAAATATGGGATTGATACGATTTGTTAGAGAGTTCATAAATATGTTGAACATAAGCATAGTTCTTACAACTCGCGATCTTCCTCAATGTCTCGCTTCTTCCATCTTGTTGCGTCTTTCATCTGGTGTTTGCGTACTCTTCCCTAGGCGCCTGAAGCCCAGGAACCTGTAGTGGGCTGTCGCACGCGCTGTCGCGCGCCGCATTGTTTGTACGGAAAGTCTCTTCCTGACTTTGCGTGAGTGGCTGCCGCATTTGGCGGCAGCTTTTTTTTTTTTTCTGGCGCTAGCGGTAGCCAAAGTTAAGAGACAGCCCGCAATTTGTTTTGATTTTTCACATTCGCGCGTGCCTCCACCACTCCCCTCCCACCCCGTTTTTTTTTCCCGCCTGAGTTGAAGATGGTCGCCAACGCGTGCGAAAGCCCGGGTGTTTATTTTTCTCACCCGCATCAGATGACTTTACCGCGCGGTGCGCCTGCCCACCCTCACTAATTTCAAAGGATCGTCAGTAATTTGAAACCCACTAATTCCCACTAATTTGAATATTTGGAATGTTTTTTCTAAGTACTTGTTTTTTTAGGGAGTTTTTGTTTACCGGCCACTCACTAAATAATTTTTTTTGAAGCACAAGGTTATACTAGCCTTCAGCAGGGAAAAAAAAATTAAAAATGTCTGATCTCAAAACATCCAAGGATGCCTTGGTTGCTTCGCTCTTTGAACTCTCCAGGGCTGCTGAAGTTGCTGCTTCGGCCGCCGTTGGGTTCTACAAAAAGACTGCCACCGAAGATGCGTTAGCGGCTTCGTTGCTTTCAGTGCTGGAAGCTCATGACGCGGTCAATGAGTCTGCAGTTGCCTTGTCGTCCAAATCCGGCAGACCAGTTGGTTCCTCGGCCACCGGTAAGAAGATCACCAAGAGCGAGGAAAAGACAATTGCAAAGGAGGCAATTGCAAAGGAAAACGGCGCTGTCGACGGTTCTGAGCAGAAGGAAAAGAAGAAGAGAAAGAAGGTGGAGAAGGATCCCAACGCACCAAAGAAACCTTTGACCATGTACTTTGCCTACTTGTTCCACCACCGTGATTTGATTCGCGAGGACAGAAAGAAGAAGGATCTCCCGCCATTGAGTGCTACCGAGATCACTGATGTCGTGAAAAAGCAATGGGAAGCCGTTAGCGAGGGTGAGAAGAACCAATGGCAGAAGAAGTATCAAGACGAATTGAAGGACTACCAGATTAAGAAGGAAGCTTACAATGCAACCAAGGCTGGTGCCGCTACCCCTTCGTCCTCTGACGCTGTTAAACTTCCTTCTGCTGGTGCCACTTTACCTTCGCAAGGATCTCCTAACTCAACTGCTTCCACTTCACTTGTGGATGACGTTGTTGCTGCTGCTTCTGAAGTGGATGTCGCAGCTGCTGCCGCCGCTGCTGCCGCCGCCGCTACTGTTTCTCCACCAGCGGTTACTGCTGCCCCTCTGGGTGCGAGTCCAGTGAAAGAAAAGAAGGAATCAAAGAAGCGTTCCAAGGATACAGACGAGTCTTCCTCCAAGAAGGAGAAGAAGGCTAAAAAATCCAAGAAGGAAAAGTCTGACAAATCTGAAAAGCCAGAAAAGGCCTAGTCAGCGTAGTCCTCGATGCTTTTTCCTTCTACTGTGTATTATTTCTTTATCGTACAAAATGTAATATTGTTGTCACTACAGTTGGTTCTTCGAATATTGTATTGTAATATGCTAGGGGTGAATTAGCCTCCTTTAGTGGCCCTTCTTCTTCTGCTTAGTGATGTGTGCACGTAAAACCTTTTGTCTATCACGTAAAGACAACTTCTGCTTGCCTTGGACTGACCGTTTGTGAATCATCATGACGAAATTCTTCTTTCTTGCCTTCTCTTTATTTGTAGTTGAGTGAGGTGCCTCTCTCTTACCCTTTCTAGATCCAAACTTTTCACGGTCTTCCTTACCTTCTGCTGCGGCTGCTATTCTTTCTTCACGTAATTGCTTGTACTTCACCTTACCAACCAAAGTTGTAGAATCAACCTCTTCTTCGTTGTGTTGTTTGCCTCCCATGAGTTTATCGAAACCAGCCTCCACACGCAATTCTTGCAACTTGGAGAAATCTGCTGGTGTCAATATAGATGAAGATAACACCTCCGTCATTGCCTTTTCTTTGGCTTCAAGTTCTTGTGCTCTCTTCAATTCGGCTTCCTCTGCCCTCGATTTCTTCGACACCTTTGTAAGTTTGGTCTTCTTCTTGGGTCTGGCTTCCTCGTCAGCGTCTTCTTCTTCTTCTTCTTCTTCTTCTTCTTCTTCTTCTTCTTCATCTTCATCTTCCTTTTCTTCTTGGTCTTCGTCCTCATCTTCTCCATCAGACGAAAGATCCAATTCAGACTCTTCTTCGCTCTTATCAGCATCCTTCTCATCTTCACTATCAGATATTTCGATATCCTTACCATCGTCCTTCACGCTGACCCATTCACCCTCAATTTCACTCTCATCATCTGCATCCTCATCAACTTCCCAATCAGCATCATTCTCCTCTGTACCGTCCAAACCTTGGGCAACCTTCCATTTAGCCAATAATTCAAGCCCAGGAATGCTGGTGACGGTGGATCTCTCCACACCGTACTGAGGCAATCCAGTCGTTGCTCCTGCTTGTAATTCGATACTTGCAGTTTTTCCTCTATCTTTCTTTAACAACATTTCTGGTGCGACTTCTCTATACAAGGAGATCAATCCTCTTGCAGCAGTTACAACTGCTTTAGCCTTGGACCCTTTATACTCGGTTAAATCTTGTAAAAGTGGTGCATCAATGGCCAATGGGGCTCTCGATAAGATCTCTCTGATGGTGTTGAGACCTGCCGATGCAACCTCAGCGGAAACACCATCACTAACAAACTCATCTGCAATCTTGCGCACCACAGTCATAACATTCTCGGGCGGTACAAGATCGTGAGTGGCTTGAGCAGCGGCGGCCATGATTTGTGTGACATTTCTCTGTTTTGGTGTCAAGTACTTCAAAAAGAACGAATACATTCCCAATACCGTCAACTTGTGGGTACCAATCAACCGCGAAATCAAGTTCATAAACAAAATCTTTTGGTCCAAGTCAAACTTGTTAGAGTTCTTACCACTCAAATGGGTATCAAATAACAGCTCCGCAAAGCCCTGGGGGTCTCTCAACAAATGGATAGCGGAGAAATTCAAGTATGTGGCGTTGTTTTTCGCTCCAGACTTCTTCTTCACCATCTTCGCCGCTTGATCCAACTTTCTGGACCTCTTGGACGTCTTCTTGTTGATCGTTAACTTGTGTTTCAATGCAGTCATGTCAAATCCATCCTCGTCACTCGAATCGTCTTCAAACGCTTCGTCTCTCTCTTTGTCAGCACCAACAAAGAATTTTCCACCAGCTACGGCAATCTTTACATCCAGATGTGTAGCGGCTTGAGTCATAATTTCAATCGTTCTTGAATCATCCCAAATACCTCTCTTCCATAATTCTCTCGTCAACTTGGTAGCCCACAACCCTTGTGGTCCACGCTGCTCTAACAAGTTAAATAATATGGCTTGTGTAGATCTATTTAATTTCTGGTTCTTCGCACCTGTGTTGACTGATTTCAACAACGAAATCAACGTGCTGTAGATTTGATGCCTTAATGCCTTAACGTGCTGTCCCGTGGTTGCTTCGTTCGTGCCACTGTAAGCAGTCAATAAAGGGAAAATGGTTTGAATGAGAGATTCGGCCAGAATCACATCCTTGTTTCTCAACATAGTAAGACAGGATATTATCTTTTCTCTTAACTCGGGAGAAAGATTTCTGTGGTTGTTTAATAAAATCTCCTTTAATTCGTTAGGGAAGTTGGCTGTTTCCTTGGGGTAGCAACTACACACGGCAGACACGAAACCGATCAATTCAGCAAAGTTTTCACCCTTTTCAGATGCTGAAGGGTTCATCAAAAAGATATCACGTAACGACTCATAATGTGCATACTGCTGCAAAAATTCTTCGTGGTATGACTCTGGGTCCCTACGCACAACATTTTGAAGCAAAATGATGTTCGTGGGGAGGATAGCTGCTCTTCTTCTTTTTCCCATTGTCTATATTCTTCTCTATTGTAGGAGAGTTAAAAGCCGTTTGGTGGATTACAGTAAGTTTCAAGTAGTTAGAAACTAATTTTTTTTTTGCGCCTCACTATCTACTCAAAAGTCTGCATACAAGCGCGATGGCGATGAGCATAAACTCTGGGGGAAGTGCTACGCATTATATAAAGGTATGTGTTTTCATTTATCCTAACCCAATATTCCTAGTCTCTAGTGGGATCTAAAAAGAGCTCTCCCAATGTAGTGTAGTTGATCTTTTTTGAGAACGATTTTCTTGAGAGCATTCTCTTTGCGCTATCTGCTGCGGTCAACGGTTCTCCTGATTTACCATCCACACCAATGTCGTTCAATGCGCTATTCATACCCATTTGATTGGCGAAATCTCCGCCCAATTCATCTATGCTACCCAACCCGCCGTTTTCGCCGTTCGCGTTATTCTTCTTTCTTCTTTTTCTAGCTGCACCCGATGTGTTCCCAGTCAATTCATCTGCCTCAGCCTTCAACCGTTTCTTCTCTTGTGCAATTAAGAAGTCTTGGTTAAGCCCTGTCCAAACTCTTTCTTTCAATTTGATCTCCTCTTCATTGAGCAAGAAGGCATCAAGCTCCTCTTCACTCAAATCGTCAAAGGTGTCAACGGAAGAGGATACCTTACCCAAGAGCTCAGCACTTGTGGGTAAGTTCTTCACGAGATTTCGGGGCCTGTTTAATGCAATTCTTCTTGACTCTTCAGATTCTTCGCCGCTATCACTTTCATCTCCTGTTGGAGTCGCTGACCCTTCTGATGGGTTTTCATATAACGATTTGGAGATGTATTTGGATTGCTTTTTGATAGCTCTCTTGCAGAATTCTTTAAGCTCCTTTTCATCTAAGTCGCATCCTTTTAGCACTTTACTCATGATAAGGTCTCTGTTGTGTCTTGCCTTTTCCTCTGGGCTGTCAAAAGTCGTCTTGGATTCGTCCACTTCGAAACGTCTCTTTATGCTTTCCTCAACGTTTTCAAGGGAGTTTTGGTTCTCGTGTATCATGTTTTTGAGCTTGGCCTCGAGCTTTCTATTTTTGTAGTAAGACGGAGGCTTTATGGCTTCCACCTTCTCGCCATCTCTCACTTGTTTCACAGTCAATGCACCTGAATTGGTCTTCTTGAATTCGTTAAGTCTCTTCTGTAATGTTTCTTCCGCCACATGAGCCACTTTTACAATCTCAGAGTGAAGCCGTCTGAAATTATTCATTCTAGCCGCAAGTAAGACACATGCACCTGCAATACCGGCAGGTCTTCTGCCCTCATGGATCCAGTCATTTGCCATTCTTTGGGCTAATTTTGTTGCATCTTTCACTACTTTTGTGACCGCACTTCCAAACTCTAGCTTGTCTGCAAAATGCTGGATGAAGATCGATGGATCTGCTAATGGTAAATCACGGATTTCCAAGACTTTTACCATCTTTAAGAAACTTGCTCCAAGCGAGTAAACAGATATCTGTAGCAAAGAGCTAAAATCAATGAGCATGTGATGTGTTTTCTCCTTTCTACAGGCAACGTAAAGGCAAGCCGCAAGAACGTTTTGTGATCGCCTACCCTGGACGAAGTTATTCAACAATGCCAATCTGAACCATTCGCCCGCCATCTCTGCTATATGCGGCTGCACACCCAAAGCCGCTGCAATCTTCTTTATCTTCTCCTTTCCGTTTTTTAATGTTTGCTCTTTGCTCTCGAGAGCGTTCTGTCTACCACCAAATGTGGCTCTCACTTGGTCGGAGCCAACCATGGCACCTTGTACCATGGCTGCACCAGACGACGTTTCGCCAAATTGCACCTCACTCACAATAGGATTTTCAATTTGCACTCGTCCACACTTCATACATGACACATCTCCAGATGTTCCATTGGAATCTGCTAATCTTCCCCCACAAAACTTACAGCCTCCGTTCATATTCTATTTTGCAGCGATGACCAGTTTATGTTGACGAGAAATTAGTGCCTCCTCAAAGACAAGGGTTTGTAGTTTTAATTTGTACGCTAAGCCGTCGTGTATTGTGCCAAAACTAAAGCTAATTCGTGCTCTGTCTACCTGGTTTATGAGCTTGGATCTTGGGTACTGGTTTGTACTGGATCTGTGCTTTTGTTTTCATTCTTATTTTTTTTTTTTTTTGGTCTTTTCCCTGCTCCTTCCTTTCAGACCACATAGAGAATCACGTGCAAAGTGGACCACAGGGCTAAAAGGAAGGTGAAAGTAGCAGGTATAAAGGCTATCGTCTCCAGTCTTGACAGCACGCTATCGATAGTGTGGAAGTCGTTGCACGGTTGCCTTCATTGAGGACGTTTTCGAGCCCGAACTGCCGTATCAATTTGCTCTGCTTGTCGTCATCAACCTCTTCGCGCAAAGTAAGGCAGGGCACGAGATTCACAGAAATTCGGACTCCACAGTTAAAATCTATAGCACACATGTATCTTCTTCGTGTCTTCAGCTTCCCCTTGTTACAGAATACAATATGAGCGACGGCCAGTTTAACGTACAGATCTTTAGTGGACAGCTGCAGGCTCAAAAGTCCAAGTCACCAACGCCTGATGATGTTCAGGTTATCACGCAGCCTCAAACTTCCGATTACACACAAGAAGAAGTCACTTCGCTTTTGAACGGACTAAACTCTAATATTGTTATGAAAGTATCAGCGTCGGAACCTCGAGATGCATTACAGCTGGAAAGAACGTGCTTGACGTTCATTCGGTTTTCGTCAACGTTGTTCTTCACTGCCTTGGGCATAATTCTAAACTTCCGATTTAAAACCTCTCGCGTGGAGTCCGGTGAAGATGACGGGAAGCACTCGCAAAGGAGTACGTACTCTACTGTAGTGTCTTTCATATTGATTTTTTTGTCTGTGGTGGTTTTGGCAATGAGTGGAGTCAGCTATATAGTTACGATCAACAGATATGCGGCACACAAGATCAACAACTATGGATTTACCAATCTCACTTCCGTCATATGCTTCAGTTCGGTTGTCATTACACTTATGGGGATCAGTATCTCGTTAATCGTGCAGGGATATTTAGAGGAGGTTTCCTAGCTATTGTGAGCTGGTTCTCGCATGTGTTTAAAGACTAAATAAAATGCATTCTTATACATGTGTATGTTAACTCTATGGGTCTCTCCGTTCTCATTTCTCCTTTTTCGCTTTCGCTCTCTTGTTGTTGCTCTCCGATGTGCTCACTACTTCACCCTTCTTTCTCTTGTTAATTTTCTTCTTTTCTCCAAAGTGCTCTCTCTCCATATCCATAAGAGCCTCTCTTTTGGCAGAACTGGCTTGTTGTAAGGATTCCTTAATAACCTTACTGTCGTCCACATCCTCGAGAAGCTCCATCTTTTTATTCACTCTCTCTTCAATTGAGAGAATTCTTTCAACGTCCTTTTCTGTCACAACACTTATAGATGATCCCTTCCTTCCGGCTCTTGCCGTTCTACCGACTCTGTGGATGAAATCGTCCGAGTCTGCTGGTATATCGTAGTTTATTACAAGCTCGACTGTGGGGATATCCAACCCTCTTGATGCCACGTCTGTTGCGATCAATACTCTGGCTGCACCAGCTCTGAATCTATGCAAGGAGTTTGTTCTCTCTGTTTGTGGCATCTCTGAGTGCAATGATGCCACTCTCACATCGAGCTTTCTTAGGGTTCTTCGGAGTACTTCAGCGGTGTGTGTCTTGTTCACGAATACGATTGCCGTGGCCTTTTCGAACTCTGGTAGAAGCGTCAAAATATTATGCAAGTACGCCTCCTTCACATACGAAGGAATGAACACGTACTGGATCTTCAATGTGGTTGGAATCGCCACTTTGTCCACACTTTCAACCTCGTGGATGAATACGTCTGGCTTCCCCTTCGGTGTAGGTTTGTCCTTCAACGCTCTCACTGCGTCCGTCACAGTAGCTGTGAAGAGCAACGTTTGTCTCTTGTCACTGGCCGGTAGCACGCTGAAGCATCTCTCGAGGTCTCCTCCAAAACTATTGCTCAAGAGCCTGTCCGCTTCATCAAGCACAAGATACTTGACTCTGCGCAACCCACCTATGGTGTCTTCACCACTGTTCAAGATGTGATCGGCGAGTCTTCCGGGCGTTGCAATAACAAAGTGTGGTCTTTTTTGTAACTCGAGCGCTTGTTTCACGATATCTTCACCCCCGACAATGACACTGATTCGTATGTTCATAGAGGCGCCCAATGCAGCAAACTGCTCGGCAATCTGGAGCGCCAACTCTCTGGTGGGAGTCAAAACGACACCATATATACCGCTCGGATCCTCGGACCATTTTGTCAACATTGGGGCAGCAAACGAGATTGTCTTTCCGCTACCAGTCTTGGCTCCACCGATACAGTCATGTCCAGCGATGATTTTAGGTATACACGCCGCTTGAATGGCGGTTGGTGTGGTAATTTTCATAGCACCCAATGCCTCATCAAGCCATTTCGCCACACCTAACTTTTGAAAGGACATGTTACGTAGATTTTTGAGCTATGTATAAGCAGTATGTGTATGTAGTTTAGAGTAACTTGTGTGTGCAACCAGATGGATTTCAAAAAAAAATCGCGATGCGAGTGATGAGGCCGAGAGATGAGGTCGAGCTGAGAGGACGAAAGATCGTGTAGATTGTGCAACAAAGAACTTCAAGCACAGCTATCGAGCGTTATCGTTTGTTGTGCCAGGGAAGTTCTGTCGATGGAATAATACAGATTTAAGAGAAGAGAGGCCCGCTGGTGTTTCTCGCGGAGGACTTTGGCGAAATGAACCCCAGTAATTACTTTGCAGCATGCGACTGAAAAATCAAGGCAAATTTAGCGCATGCAATCATCTCGCACTCCACATCGTCGGATCAATTGAGTGCCTAGGTTTTTCCTCCAGAGTGAATGACATATAGAATCACACGCATACCTAGCATATGTGCACGGGTAGCACAGACGCGACGCTTCCACGTATCACTGCGCTGCTCAATAAATCCGCTCCCAGATAATGCTCCAACGCAAGCTGAAAATGAAGCTTGGCTACAACACCTAGCCGAAGAAATCACTAGTGGCAATAAGCTAGAAGGAGAAGACGAACCATCTTCAGTATATGGGTCTGAAATGCCATCCAACTTTATCCTCACAAGAGTTAGGGGCAAAAGAGTGGATTACGGAGAAGAAAGGACTCTCAAGGACTTGAAGTTTAAAGTGAAGGGCGAGGACCAATATGGCTTTAAAGACATTTCAATGTCCCTTAAGGATTACATGATGGGAAGTGAGTATTCACAGAGTGCCTTTTCCACTTTTGGAAGCCAGAAAATCAACCAGTCTCGCAAATTGGGACTGAAAACGTTTGTGGATCTCAAGATTGTCAATATAACTAGTGGTAACGGTGGGCATGGATGCGTGTCATTTTTAAGGGATGCAAATCGTCCTATTGGACCACCTGATGGAGGTGATGGAGGTGATGGTGGTGATGTCTACATTCAGGTGGTTGAAGGGCTCAACTCATTGCACAAGGTTCGCAAGTCTTACAAGGCTGGTACCGGAGCCAGCGGGGCAGGCAGCCAGCTTGATGGAAAGAGAGGTACCGACGTCATTATCGAAGTACCCGTTGGAACTACAGTGCGGTGGCTTCCAGAACCTCAAGAAATTAAGAAGCTTGTGCAGGCGACCAAGAACGACTTGTCCAAAACACATTTCCAGATCAAGGCGTACGGGGACTACAGAGACGACCCGGTCATCTCGAACGTACAGCTCTTTAGAACTAACCTGTACGGTCCAGGAGAAGGGTGGATATTCAAGGATAAAGACCATGCGTACCACGTTGACAGAGACTATTTCAACGATTTGAATAAAACAGTTAGTCTTTACGATAAGGAAATCATTGCCGATGAGCTCAGCACCGATAGATTCCCGTTACTTGGCATCGATTTTGACAAACCAACTCAAAAACCAGTGTTATTCTTGAAAGGTGGCAAAGGAGGAATGGGAAATATGCATTTCTTAACCAAGGATATCCGGAATCCCAGATTTGCCAAGCAGGGAAGACTTGGATTAGCCGGATCATTTTTGTTTGAGTTGAAGCTACTCGCAGACTTGGGTCTAGTAGGGCTACCCAATGCCGGTAAGTCAACGTTGTTGACGGCGATTTCAAACGCCCGCCCCAGAATCGGAGACTGGGAGTTCACCACATTGCAACCTACAATAGGAACCATCTCCGGGAGAATAGACGAGGAGCCCTTCACTGTAGCTGATATTCCGGGAATCATCAAGGGTGCACGTGATAACAAGGGTATGGGTTTGGATTTCTTGAGACACATTGAGAGATCAGGAGGATTGGTGTTTGTGGTTTCATTGGAGGAGAAGGTGCAGAAAGATGCAAAGGACGGCAGTGCCAGTAAATCGACAGGGGCTTCGACGTTTTCGCCTGTGGAGGACTTGAAAGTGCTCATGGACGAACTCACTCCGAAAAAGATCAAGAATAAGAGAATCTTGGTGGTTGCAACCAAAGCGGATATAAGCGGGAACGACGAAAAATATCAACAGTTGAAAGAATTTGTCGAAACCCAAGGGAATGGAGACTGGAAAATAATCCCAGTATGCGCCATAAAGGGAGAAAACATAGAACAGTGCATCCAGTTGATGGGTGAAACTGCAAGGGGTGGTTAGGAGAATTGCGATCAGATCAGTTCGCAACCGCATTGTCGTACCACCCGCATACAGGGGCACCTATTGTGTTTCTCGTCCGAGAATCAATCCAATTCTGACATAAAACAGCTGTTTGATAATTGTACATAGCACCATCGGAGGTATTAGCCATCGAGTGGCAGATGGTATTCATAGAACTATATGAGGGTGGAGCATCTATGCTACCCTTCCTCATCAACGTGATCGCAAAGCTTACATGGATACTTGTGAATTGTATATAAACCAATGTATTGATCTACATAGCTAAATACATACAAAAAAATAGAAAAAAAAAATAAAAAAAAATATTAAATAAATAGATTATGTCGTTGCGTCGTCAATCATTATGTGTGTAAGGTGCCTGAGCATGCGAAAGGGGGGCGTGGAGTGGAGGAGGATCAGTTTCCAGCAACTCTGCGAGCAATAACGGAGTCGACAGAGTCCATGATATGCCTGTATGAGTACAGTAAGGGCTTTGCAAAGGTCGAGTCGATGCCCAATTCGTCGTACTCCGCAACATGTTCGGGTTTTGATCTTGTGGTGACTGCAATCATCCCCAACGTTTGATTTTTTGCCCTAATTCGTGTGGCCAACTCTTTCCCCGATAATTCGGGCATTTCGATGTCTAGGAAGCACAAGTCGTACTCACACGACTCAATCATCGCCAATGCCTCCAATGGGTTTGTAGTGATGTGAACATCTGCGCTTGGGTAGAGTTTGTTGATGAGCCGCGATAAGATCCGGAGGTTGATCTTGTTGTCGTCTACGCAGATAAACTTGTGGGAGGCCGCCAGTGGTATGAATGACTTGTCGTCTGAGACTGGGGTGTTCACTGATGTCGGTGTGTTTGAGGGCACGATAGATCCTCTTCTGCCCAAAAAGGGACAGTATGCTCCAGACGACTCGTCCTGTTCTATGGGCGAGACGTACTGCATTTGCTGTTGCTGTTGGTCCAAGTAGTCCAACGTGTCCAAGTTGACAACGTTTCGGGTGGTGGGCGATTTGCCCACTATGGGCAGCTCAGTGTTCAACTGTGGCCTAGACGGTTTCAGTTTGTACCGAAAGTAGTCGTTCAGATCGTCGTATGTGTAGTTTGGGCTCACATTGCTCAAGGGTGGTGTAGAGAGTGGTGGCGCGTATGCAGCACCACTATCGGTGGTGTTCAAGTGTAGGCTCTGCTCCGTCATGTGTGGTTCCAGCTGCTGGCTTCCAGCTGCTTGTCTGTTTGAGGAAGTGGGAAGTTGTGACGTGGGAGCTTGGTAGGCATCCATGTTTCTGAAAAGATCCATAGTGAACTTGAATCTTCTGGTCATGGCCACAGTAATGAATGAATGGGAGTGAGTGAATGAGTGAATAAGATCGACAGAAATGTGGGTGGGCTCCAAGTCGGTGAAAAAATGGGCCTGATATTGTTCAGAAACTGGTGCCTGAATAAGACTATTTATTAGTCGGAGATGTGTCGAGGTTTATTTTGTATATTTGTAGCCCTCGCAATGATTCAATCCGCCTTATGCATAAAGATGGTGGGGTTTTCGAGATGAATGGCTTAGTGGTGCGTAGTGAGGTGGGAATAGCTACGTCGTTAAGGAAGGTATAGCAGTTAGTTGGCTTACGTATCGTTCAAAACGAGTCTCGTGAGTGGAACAGAGAATAGCTGGTGCTGCTACTTTTTTTTTTCTCATGCAACCGGGTATGCCTATGCTAATATACCAAATCAGTAAACTTAAGCCATTTGGGTCTTACGCCTCTTTTTTGTTCCGTCTGCTTCTTTTTTTTTTTTTGGTGGTTCTCTTGCCTGTCTCTCCTTTGCTTGTGCATTAATCTGCCATTTTTTCGTTTATTTTCTCTAAATGGTGCAGCAATTTTGCATCAACAATAGAAACAACCGCCTTCAGCGGTGTGCGTTGCTATTCTTTTTTCTTTTTCCATACTTCCTTTGTGCTCTCCTCAGAGGCCCCGGCCAACAATCGCCTGCGTTTTTTTCTCTTTAAGCTTCCGAAAAGCGCCTGAGGGGTCTCTTCTTTATTATCAACTGCTGCTCTTTGGGGTGACAAGCGATACTCTGTCTTCTTACATTCTGCCTGATTATCAACGTTTTGCTATCGGTATGCAAAGGCAAAGCTCTTTCCACTTTATTTTTTTTCCCTTGGGCTGCTTTTCTTGCTTGCGCCTTTGCCGTCGCCTACTTGCGCTATCCTTGCTTCTTCATGACTGCTACCCATCAAGTGCGCGCGCACCCGATATGAAGTTTTTTTTTTTTTTGATTTTTTTGATTTTCGCTGTCTCGAAATATTTATCGTAGCAAACCTCTGGTTCGACTTGGTGCTGCTGCAAGGGGCCGAAGGGGCCGGTAATATGCCATCCGCTAAGCAACAAAGGCGGCCGATTCATGTGCTGGTTGCTCCGAGGATTCCGATGGCAGCAACAGAGCATCCTCCTCCCACCACACCCCGTCGGCCAGCACGAGTATCCGGGAACGCAGGCCTGGTTTCATGGCCATTACCCGTTTAACCTCCCCGGCCTACAGTTGCGAAAGCGTCTATTGTACGTTTCCTATTTGAATCGAAAAAAAAATCGGTTGAAACTTTATCTGTATTTTTTAGATTTGCTTATTTTCTCTTTTTTTTTTTGCCCTATTTTCACTATTATTTTTCACCAAATCTCGATAGGGGCGGGGGATGAGGTCGCCTTGGTTTGACTCCGCGACAGTGTGAGGGGGGGGGGGCAAGCCAAGAATGCGACCGTGCAACGAAGCAGAAGCAAGGTAGGTCCAAATCGTTGTGTGAGTGTGCTATGGCAGTTTTGCCGCTCTTGCCACCCTCCATACCAGTCTCATTCCGCTTCGCTTACCAACACACCCAAGTTTGGGTAAGGATCTGACATACCTTATTGAAACAGCCGACTAAGGGTCCATAATGATACCGTTTACGGAAACGAAAGGCTGTGCTCTTTTGGTCTGCGCTAGTCCCTCGTATGTCAATATGTGCCTGTGTGTATGGCATTTTAAGCACTCATATGCTGGTGTGTATGGGTGACTTAATTCGAGTGGGGTAGCGGGGCGGGTGCGATTACGGGTGCGGGTGCGGGTGCAATGCTGCTTACAGCATTGCTGCACCTCTTTCCTCTTCTATGGGTGAGTGAAAGAGAAAAAAAAAATTCTTGGGACAAAAAAAATCAGCTTTGTCCTACAGTGGGTTAGCATTGGCTGCGTTAGAAAGTGTCATGGCAGTTAGACAAATTTGCGCATACGAAGATTTCATCGTCTTCACTAGTCGGCTAAAACAATGCTATAAGGATGTTTAACGTGCAAATTGGCCACTTACAGCTCCAGTGTGGTAGGGTTATTGAACAACAAGGATAACGTAAGCGAGCAGAGTCGGGGAAGCATGGTCTGTTCTTGTCTGTCATTCTTCGTAATTGTAGGGCCAAGAAAGCGTCGTATGTTTTCAGATGTGGATTATTTTCTGAAATGCAGATCTTTGGCAAAATATTGTTTGTTTTCTCGTAATTTAAAAGACAAACGTGAGACACCAAAGCGTCTTGGGTATATGACGCAGGTCACTAAGCATAATTGTAAGTACTGTCATCTGTATGGTTTAATGTGGCACTAGAGAGCATAAATTTTAAAGTTTCAACTACCAGACTTAAAAATATCATACTGCTTCTGACTATATATCTGTACATTTCTCTTAAAGTAATTGAGAGTTGCTGGTATGGCGCAGTGGTAGCGCAGCAGATTGCAAATCTGTTGGTCCTTAGTTCGAGTCTGAGTGCTAGCTTCTTTTTTTTTTCAGAAATCTTTTTGCAGTTTACTTTGTTGGAAGTTTGCTAAGCAGGTAACTCAGAGGGAAGGTGACGAAGGAGAGCATGGTCCCACAGAATACCCTGGAGGACTCAGTCTCTAGAGGGCTTAGTAGTGTTTTGTTCACGGCTAGGTATTTGACAGCCGCGCAAAAGCCACTCCTGCGTACTAACTGTGTTCCATCGGAATGGCAATTACTAAACTCTTTTTGGCTATGCTGAAAAATAAAACTCGAATCCAGAAACCCATCCTTGCCACAACACAAATCACTCGCCTGTATTCGCTGCTCTGTCATGACGGAATTCGAACAGAATGAGGTGTTTGTAGTCAAAAGTGGATCTGTTGAGGAGCCGTTCTCGAAGCGAAAGCTACAAGACTTGCTAACTGCGCTCTCGTTTCAGCTTGATACTGCTCACCTAAACCTTGAAGACCTCTCCACTCGAATCTGTAACTTATTGCCCCCTAGGCTCACCTTGAATGAACTATTTGACTTGGTAGCAGAGACAATTGCAGCGAGAACGATTTACCATCCGGATCATTCCACTCTAGCAGGGAGAGTCATAGCTAAAAGGCTCCAGTTTGCCTTGCATGGGGTATCGTTTAGTGAAAACGTTGCAGCAACCAGCAAAATCAGTAACAATAAGGGCAAGCTGCACCTCTTGTCGAGCGAGTTTGTGTCCACGGTCAGCCGGAACAGTGAGTACCTTGATTCATTGATTCAACCCGAGCGAGACTTTGACTTTTCCTACTTTGGCATAAAAACCTTGGAAAAGCTGTACTTATTACGAAGGATTACGAACGAGAGGAAACAAAAAAGTCAAAGACGGAAGCGAAGTCTTGACGCAACGGGGACTTTAGAATCTACCAGTGAGTTGGTTATGGAAACGCCCCAGTTCATGTTTTTACGAGTAGCGGTAGGAATCCATGGCGACGATTTGGTCGCAGTCAAGGAGACGTACGACTTGATGTCACAGAAATACTTCATCCACGCATCACCAACACTATACAATGCCGGGAGCGAGTTCAATTTTTTGTCATCGTGCTTTTTAGTGGCCATGGAGGAGGACTCTATAGACGGAATCTTTAAGACATTGCACACCACTGCGATGGTTTCCAAGGCGTCTGGAGGGATAGGGTTGCACGTGCACAATATCCGTGCCAACGGGTCGCACATCACATCGACAAATGGTACCTCTTCTGGACTCGTACCAATGCTCAAAGTATTCAATAACACTGCACGGTACGTCGACCAAGGGGGAAATAAGAGACCAGGTGCGTTCGCCATATATTTGGAACCATGGCACAGCGACGTGTTTGACGTGCTAAATATGCGCAAAAATCACGGTAAGGAGGAAATGAGGGCTAGAGACTTATTTTTCGGCTTGTGGATCCCGGACTTGTTCATGAAAAGGGTGAAAAACGATGAGGATTGGACCCTTTTCTCCCCAGATGAAGCTCCTGGACTATCTGAGGTATACGGCGAAGAGTTTGAGAAGTTGTATACTAGATATGAGGAGGATGACAATATAGTTCTGGAGCGCATAAAGGCACAGAAGCTTTGGTACGCCATAATCCAAGCTCAGACTGAAACTGGTGGACCGTACATGCTCTACAAGGATTCTTGTAACAAGAAATCCAACCAGCAAAATTTAGGTACAATTAAGTCCTCGAATTTGTGCTGTGAGATTATCGAGTATTCATCTCCAGAGGAAACAGCAGTTTGCAATTTGGGTTCTTTGGCGTTACCCTCATTCATTATTTCGGAAGGGAATGTCAACAGGGTCGACTTCAAAAGGTTGCACCAGGTTACCAAGACTTTGACCAGAAACTTGAACAAAATCATAGATGTCACGAGGTACCCGGTTCCGTCCGCTGAATTGTCAAACAAACGACACAGACCCGTGGCTGTCGGAGTACAGGGATTGGCAGATCTTTTCTTGGAATTGAGACTCCCGTTCGATTCGCACGATGCAAAAAAGCTAAACATCCAGATATTTGAAACTATCTATCATGCGGCAGTGGAGGCGTCAATTGAGCTTGCTCGCGTTGAGGGTAAGTACGAATCATTCCAAGGTTCGCCTGCTTCGAAAGGCTTACTACAATTCGATTTGTGGGACAACCACAAGCCGTCTCCCTTATATACTGATTGGGATGAGATAAAAGATAACGTACGGAAGTATGGTCTCAGAAACTCGTTGCTAGTTGCACCCATGCCCACAGCATCTACATCTCAAATCTTAGGATTCAACGAATGCTTCGAACCATATACTTCCAATATCTATACCCGAAGGGTTCTTTCCGGGGAGTTCCAAGTAGTCAACAAGTACTTACTTAAGGATTTGATAGACTTGGGTATCTGGTGTTCTGCAGTGAAGGATAAAATATTGATCGATGACGGCTCAATCCAATACATCAACGCAATCCCAGCAGAAATAAAGGAATTGTACAAGACTGTGTGGGAGATTCCACAGAGATCAATCATCGATATGGCAAGCGACAGGGCAAAGTTCATTGACCAACTGCAGAGTATGAACATATACATGAAAAATCCAACCCTAGGCAAGCTTACAAGTTGCCACTTCTACGCCTGGGAAAAAGGATTGAAAACAGGTATGTACTATCTCCGAACTCAAGCAGCTGCCAGAGCAATACAATTCACTGTTGACACCAATGATGTTGCAAAGCTCCAGTACAAAAGTGTGAACGCGTTGAAAAGGCGAAGATATCAGCTGGTTGACCATCTAGAGAAGGAGCTGAGCTTACCCAACGACGATGACCTGGAAATTGCTTACGATATACACGATGCCACACCCGTTGCATGCAGCCTTACAAACACACCGAATTGTGAATCCTGCTCTGGGTAAACACAACACCTTGTACATACAGACTGTAGATACTACAGTATTTATATATTTATACATAGCCATACACGCAAATTTTGCACTTCTGAGGCTAAACAAACGAGAATCCGTGGTCAGGGACTAGAGGACTGAAATAAGAGTCGTAGATAGCTATAATATCTATATTTTGCATGAAAACTGCAGCCCACACTTGAGCTAGACAGCGCCACTCTGAACACTCCCATCTATCTGTACAACCTCAAATGGCATCCCTCCCCTGTACAGGGTATTTTGGACACACATGAAAAGCCTGCGTAGCGTAATGGTTAACGCGTTTGACTTCTAATCAAAAGATTCCGGGTTCGACTCCCGGCGTGGGTTTGTTTGCGGTCTTAGCTCAGTTGGGAGAGCGTCAGACTGAAGTTCAACTTCGGTCCAGTTAATCTGAAGGTCCTGTGTTCGATCCACAGAGATCGCATACTTTTTTTTGACTTTTTGTCCAGTTATGTGCTCACAAAGTAAGCTTCTATTATATTTGTTCATCTAAATCCATAAAATACTGATTGCAACTTTCTGCAACACCCTCTGGTAGCCCGAAAACTGGATTTATTCCAGAAAAAGTGCTCTTCGCAATCTTAGTCGAATGTATCTGATATGCATAGCTGGGGCTGTGTAACTCTCCTGGTTTCCCTAATTCAAAAGAGTTTTCTGAAATACAGAGACCAAGCGTGGTATAGTTCAGGTGGTAGAAATCAGGCAGTTTTCCTGGCTTGTCTCTAAGGCCACCGCGTGTGTCCTGGCAACAATTGAGAATATAACATCTGAGAGCTTCTCTATCAAATAGCGACGAGGTTCCGAAAGCGACCTCTAGTAACGGGAAAACTCCTCCAATCCAGAAGCTATAGCATGCATCCACCAACTTGTTAGTACGTCCCGATAAGCCGCCTTCGAGCTGACCTTGGCGCATTACGCACCAGCGAAGTAGTGCTTCGACATTTAAGTACAGATCCAACTCTTTTAGAAGGGTCTCACTTGTCCTACTGTCTTTGCTGCCTTTTCTCCCTAGTATGAGGAAAAAACTTGCAAGCGCACAGAAAGTGTATCCACCGTGTGCTTCTGTTTGTGGAATCCCGGCTATCCCACCTTCGTATGTTTGGCAAGACGAAATCCAGCGCGCTGTACCCTCAATCATTTCGTCTGTCATTATATTCAACAAGGATGCAATTACTAACACACAATAAGTGGACCGTGTATCACTCTCACCGTCCAGGTGCATTACAAACGATCCGTCCAGCTTCCTTAACGAAGTCATGATCCATTTGTACAAATTACCTCTAATTCTGTTCAAAGTGTCATAATCTCGCGTGAGAGCTAATACCAACACGGAGGCGTAAGTGGAAGCTGCATGTCCTCTCTGATTGGCACCGCCCGCTATCCCACCGAGTCCATCATCAACAATCAAAGTTTTAATTTTGTTACTTACTAATTTTGATATTTCACGATCAACTTCTTTCCCTGCGGCAGAGGGTAATAACTGGCCAAAATTCACTAACCAATACAACATCCAACTATGGTTTGCATCCAATGACTTGTAGTAGTGCGGCAATGCTTGATACAAGGACCTCTTAATGTATTTAATATGTATCTCTTCTTCGAAACCTTTTGTCTCCTTTTCGTTATCCACAACAATGGACCGATAAATCGATTCAATTTCTTCAGCCACCTCCTCATGCACAACTGTACTTACAGACCGATATGTGTCCTCCGCCACTGGGGGGACTGATAATCTATCACTTAACATGGAGTAATTGCCAATGTTTGCAGCGAATAGTTCTTCCTCAGGCTCGATGTCCTCGAAACCGTCGCTGTCCAGGTTTCCGCTGTCCTTACCTACCAGGTTCTTACCCATAAGTCCCAACAAGTAGGTTATTTTCTCCGCATTTATATCGTTTTCGGAGGACATGGGGCCACACAGGTGTTGTGCTAAAACAAACAAAGTGAGTTTCATGAGCTTTCTTGATCGGGACTGACAATGACGGCGAGTCCTGCAGATAAATAAAGCTGCAACATGCCTCTGCTAAAGAGAGTAGTAGCGCATACGAACTGGATCCTAAGGTATATATCTATTTCTATATACATACAGACGGCCTTGAGAATTAGTGGAAGGAGATAAAAAAAAGTAACCAATAAATAGCCAAAAACCTTCATGCTGGGTTATATTATGCTTGCAAGATAGTCCAATACTATTTCATAGCAGACTATGAACTGATCCAAATTTTGGACCATGGATATTCTTTGCTTACGTTGAAATTGTACAGTCTTGTAGATCAAATCGTCTTCCCCCCAAGGATCATATTCAGACATCTCGTCTGCGACTGGGATGCTGGACTTATCATTATTATGCTTGAAACAGTCCAAAATCATGTCCAAAGTTATAAAACATCCAGTCCTTCCACATCCCGCAGAGCAATGGACTAACAATTTTGGGTTCAAATCCTTCTCTGCAATCAATTTGTTTTTGTAATTGATTAGATCCAAAATGGAATCAAAAGAAGATGGTACCCCAAAATCTGGCCAGTTTTTAAACTCCATGTGGTAGACGTATGATTGGAGCTGTTCCTTTTTAGTGAGTTTGATTGTTCTCAAGATGAAAACATCATTCTCTTCAGTAGCCACTCTCTCGATCTTGATTTTGCTTTCCTTGAATGATTGATCATCAAAGTACTTCATGTCTTGGCCAGCCAAGTTTGCACTCAATTGCTTGTTCAAGCAAATGATAATGTTAATACCGTTGTACCATATCGTTTTCCAGAAGTCCTCATATGTTGCCTGGAGTGGATTCTGCGTTGCAATGTACTGGTAGTTAGAGACTTCTTTGAAAGAGATGTAATTAGCATTGAAGTAGTCATCATACTCTTGAGGTGGGACGTGTTTACAGAGGGATGACGGTGTACTGCAACTTGGAGAGTTTGCATTCAACTTCACTCTGGAATGCTCATACGGCCAAATATTGTTATACCTGTTCTTGTACCCATACTCGATACCCTTTGGGATCTTGTATACAACTTTATCACATCCTGGGCATAGAGCACTAGGCGAACAGATATTAGGCGAATGTCTGCTGCCGTTGTGCACCCCAAGAAAGGGAGAGCTCTTTCCCGAAGATGTTGCAGACGAAGAATTTTCTGAATTTTCGAATGAAATTGCCTTTCTCAATCTTGCTTGCTCTGCCTTTTCAATTTTGTTGAATTTAGCATTAAGGACTTGTAAAATTTCCTTATTCTTTTGCTCATCCGATAATTTCAGGTCATTCTGTATTTCGGATATGAATTGGAGCCACTTCGGGAGTCTCGCTGCCATTTCCTTTGAGTTGGCAAACTTCTGCGTGTACTTAAACTGGTAGTTGTAGTCACCCATATCATCGTCATTACTATTATCTCTACCTTTGGACTGCGAATTATGCTTACTATCGTCTTTGAATCTTTTTCCAGATATGGTCGATAAGTCCAATTTTGGTAAATTGTTCCTTTTGATCGATGAAAGAAACTTTTGGTGGGAGGGCGCCGATGAAGGGAGAGAAAATCCACAAAGTGATAAATTGGCCGCTTTACAACCCGAAGTAGTGGGAACTGAAGTAGAAACCGAAGACGAAGATGGAAAAGGACTATGTTGAACCCCATTTGTATGGGATATGGGAGATGCAAAATTGCCCTCACTATGAGGCGCAACTGAAAGAGGAGAGCTTGATGAAGTTGATCCCGATGAGATTGATGAGTTAGATATTGTTGACGTCGAGGAGACTGGTGATCCACTAGTTGAAGAGGTATCCATGAGTCTAGAGGTTTTGTTAACTCCTTGCAAGCCGCCATTCAAGTAGAGAACCTTGAAGGATTTGTTTGCGTATTTATGGAACTTGAGGCAAGTTTGGTATAATGAAAACGAAACATGGTCACATGTGCTGTCTGCATCGTATATGAGAATTGTGTCCACTGGACCTGCGTCAGAAAGTATTTGTTCCTTTTGTTCCACAGATCCGAGGATCTGGGTCAACGCATAAGATTCTCTTTTCAATAAAGTCGACGGTACACACAAGTTGATGCTATTCTGTACTCTAGATACCGAGTAAAGATTATAAGGCCTAATGTCTATAATCAGTATATTGGTCAGCGGAATGGAGTTCACGAACGATTCCAAGTCTTTTGAATCTATACCCTTGATCTCCTGTGGAAGGTCTTTGAAATGCATTTTTGTGGTTGGTGATATCGGGCTTCTCGAAAATGTAGGGATACATCCCTGGGATGGCTGGAACTTGAGTGCTGACGACGGTCGAAATCCAAGCAGAGTGGTTGTGTTTGTGGTTGATGCATCTGCAAGCCCAGATATGGCCGCTGGCTTTGTCTCTTGGGGAATCGTGTCTACTTTTACAACAGGGACACATTTACCTGAATACTGTGAGGTGGAGTTCGATGAAGCGTGCATGTTGCTGGAAGAATCATCTTTAAATGCAAATACTGTTGACATTGATTGTGTAGAAGGAAAGGTATGTCTTTGCTATCCTCTATATATATGATCTCTTTCAATGGCGTATCTTTGTCTAGTATCTATGTCGTTTAGTTTTTTTTTTTCCCTCCTTTGTGGGTGTTCAACTTTTGAAGGGTGGAAATGATTGTCTTTTATTTAAATATGATGTAAAAGTCACGCTCATGCCTAAAAGCCTGCACTGTTGCAAGAGAGAGAACAAACATTGTTTTTACTGCTTTTGACTTATTTTTTTAAGCTTTTTTGAGAGGGATTGGGTCATGGCTGCAAACCTCCCCTGATCAAAGTATGCGTGACGTAATGTCCGCGCGCGTTCTAGAACTCGCTATTAATAGTCTACAGACCGGGGTAAACTAGACCACACAGTATGGGGTTCGAGGAACACCGAGAAAAGTGTACCTAGTGAATATTGCGACTCACGCGGGAGATGGAGTTACTCTTTGCTACGGAATAAAGAGGGACGGATAGAGAGCTGGCGCGAGCAAGTGTGTTCGGCTGCGGTTTTTTTTTTCGTCTTCGCTAATCGACCCACGCATTCTATTATTTTTCTTCGCGGTCGTCTGACCCTTTCGCTAAACCGTCGCCTCCGCCATTACTTCATTTATATTTAGAAATTGGACTGATGCGCCTGTGAAGAAGCTATGGAGCATTCAAAAGTGTTCTAGAAAACAGTTACAGAGGCTTTGCTGTTGTACTGTCCGCCTGAGCTGCAACAACTATCGGGAAATGAAGGCGGGCTTCAAGTTTTGTTTACGTCAGGGCATGAAATTCGGTCCCCCTAAAATATGCATGAACTATGCTTCCAGTACATCTACGATAGGCTTCCGGTGCGTCTCTTTCGTGGCCGCATTTTTACACTAAAAAAAAAAAAATTAAAGAAGTCAGACTCCAGGCATTTGCAGCTTCAAAAATACGTAACAAATGCCTCTACCTGATTGATGCAAGTAGCACCGTTTAGCGAAAGCATTAGGAGAGTCTGAACTCTTTTTTGTCCTTACTATTTTTCTAGTTTAGCCTTTCCTCTTACGTCATGATGAGTGCTACGGGAAAGAACTAGAATCGATACAACAAGCTTTCTTCCAGCAATTTCATACGGACTTGAAATTTGTGGCCCACAGGTAGGACCGTTCTCTTTAACCATTGCATATACAATTCGCAGCGGGTTGAAAATACGCCTACGAAGTAAGTGGCTACATACCATCCTTTGCTTATGAGGGAGGATATGTATTCAACTACCTTCTCTGTAAAAATTTGATTGCTTTCTGCGTGCGCTTGCTTTTGTTGCTAAAAGTTCCGTTAAACTAGTCCGGACATTCGTAGCTCTCGCTAATGTTTATTCAGTGCCATTCAACTTCACACTACTCCAACCTCCACTGATAAGCAATTCAGTAGTTGAATCCTGCACGTCCGTGGTTGGGTTCGCAAGCAATGCTTCCGTAGATTCATCGTTGGTTGGTGTGATTGCTTCGTATAATTGTCCGGGGGAATCCACACGCTCTTGACTAATATTAACACTTGCCATTAGCTGCAGTCTCAAAGAATCATTCTCGTAGCTTAACTCTTTAATCTTCGAGGTGGCTTTCTTGTACTCATTTTTCAACAACGTTAGCTTCTCCTTCATATCACTAGCATTCAATTCAGTGCGGTTCATGTTTCTTGATACCTTCAATTGCAAATTCTCAATATCCTTACTTTGTGACGCTATTGTCTGGTAGAGCTTCCTATTTGCTTCCCTTTCTCTCTGGAGTCGTTCCTGCCATTTTGCGTTCAACTTTTCCTTCTCACGCTCATGCACTTTGATCATAGTTAGCTTTTCTTCTTCAATATTGATTGCCGTGTTGGATAATTTCTCTTTTTCTAATGTAAGCTGGTGGATCTTATCATTGAGTTTATCGATTTCGGTGTTTTTACTTTCAAGTTTCTTGATGAGCAAGTTGCCATGCATTTCAATCTTACTGCGCGGTTTCGACTCAACTGCAGGTCTGGACGAAGATGTAGACTTGGAAGTATACGTAGGCGCCGGAGCAAATACACGAACTGGAATCGATGTTGGCTTTGGATTAGTCTCGGTAGAAATAGGTTTGTGTACGGACTTTTCTTCGTCATGATCCCACGCTTGCGATGTTCCAGATTTGCTGGGTAGGTCGTATCTGGTATGCTTGATTTCATGTACACTTCGTCTCAACGAATTGAACTTGTCATTGTCTCTTCTCTTCCCATGGAGGAATTTCTCGTCAGAGTTGTTTCGTATTGGAGTGCCAAATTTTCGAACTGGGTGGGGTGCATCATCTGTGTGGACAGGATATTGTTGTGCTCGTACAGAAATATCTATTGCTGGGTTCTCCGTTGGAATTTGGGGGGTTCGGGAGCCCCTATCATCAACGGGTATCTGGAAGGCGTCTCGGAGTAGTCGTATCTCGGTATTGTCCTGCTCACCATCTTGAACTAATTTGTACAAGTCTCGCTGCAATAGGCGATTTTTCTCCCTATTTGAATGGAAATCATTAATTCCAGTCTTCGAAGATAATAGAGACATGCAGAATGGATTACTAGTCTCGGTGACCAAGAATTGTAGTTCCGTCTTCAGATTCTCTTTAGTATGTGTTTCTCTTCAAATACGCGTTTGATTTAGTAACCCATACACGCACAGAAAACAAAAATAAAGTAAACAAAACAATCAGCCTATACACACAATCTTTTGGTTCTGAGATCTCCAAGTTTCGCTACAACATCCCCACATCACTGCAAACTCACTGTATATGAAGAGATCTAGAGCCTACGTGAGGAAGGAATCCTTAATATCACGAATTCAAACATACCCGTTTGATTTGCTTCTATGGGCTAATGAGATTATTTCTTCCACACCATGGGATGACTATGCCGACTCAGTGGCAATACCAGGCGGATACGCATTATCTATGTTCTACATCGTAATCCTGAAGGTCAATGGGTATTATAATATGTCGGACAAAAGAATGACCAATCCTTTGTTCCAAACAAACTACTACAATTATGAGAAGATCAAAGTAAGGGCCACAACAAATAGATTCTACGAGAAATCCGGAGACTCATCGTCAACTTCGCCGTTGTCTTCGTCGTCGTTGTCTCTGTTATTTGCCCCTTCTACCCTTGCATACTACTCCGGCATACTTCTGTATGTTTTTGTGGTGTTGAAAGTGTCCTTGTTTCTATTGTCGGCGGTTAATGCGGCGTATGTTATTAGAGCAAGCAAGAACTACACTTTACTCTACTCGTCCATTGACAATACTCCCAAGTCATCATCCGCACACAAGATCACCCTCACTAATGACGATACTAGCTCTACGTGGGACAGAGTCCTAAAGCTCTTGTATAGCAGATCTTCCAGAAAACTGCGTCAGTCAGGTCCGACATCAACGTCTAGTACATCAAACAATGAAGAAGATGACGATTCAGGAATTATCTACTCAGACTCAGACTTGGACGAGACAACTATGGATGAAATTAACTTGATCGAAAAGGAAATATGGGAGCTTTCCGTGTGGTCGCCTTCCAAATTCAGACTTGCGCTCGGGTCCACTTTCTCACCCATTTCACTAGTAATCGTGTACTTACTTGAAGATGACTTGAATGTGTGGAAGCTTTTCTTCATCGCTGCGGGCATAAGCGGCACTCTTCATTTGATCATGCAAAAATACGCCACTTTGGTTCAGGACAAGCAGATCTTGTACCAGGAAATGTTCGAGGAATACAATAACAAATTTGTAAAGCCAAAGACCTCTGTCTTGAAGAAGGACGTATGCATTGACGCTACTTTTGGCCCTGATGCCCCTTCGGTATTGACTGTGAAAACGGATACGAAGGGCCACTTACTCACGGGCAAACTGAAAGTGTTCATCACGCATGATATAGACGGGAGAGCTTATAACAATCTCTCGGTCGCGCAAAGAAGAAAAGTATCACCGGGAGCCAATGTCACAAGAACAACCATTCTCGAAGGCACAGGAACAGGACCTGACACTTCGAACATCCACCCATTGGCAAACTCATCGTATATCTTACAAGATGCAAATACCTCCTCGATAAGAGGTGGGGGCCAAAGCACGCGGCCACTCAACACATCTGGGTACAGCTCAACACAATGGCGCCAACACCAACCTCTTGAGTCCCCCTTCAAATCTCCTGATAAAAGGGACCACTCACTCTATTATGGTCACCTGCAAGTACACTCACAATCCACTCCATATTCCAGATCCCGTGTGAGTCAGCCACACACCACTGGAAGACGACAACAGGATTACTCAACATACGAAGATTCTCGAAAGGGAAGCACGTCCAACATCTACGATCGTAGCTATCCATCTCTAGGGAGAACATCAGTGTCTGCAGCCTCGTCTCCCAGCAGAGTAGCCAGAGCGAAGACTTTCCAATCACCAAAACCACCCATCCCGTCATTACTGAAGACACCAATACCTTCAAGAAGGCCCCCTACAACGAACATTTCAAGATCACCCAGCCCGACCAAGAGATCTTGGCAATGAAATGGACACAACACACACTTTTGTACTTCATAAGTAGCTTTATAGTCATTTATTTCTAAAGGTAATACTACAACTCGTTTACGCCAAACAAATACTGTGAGATCGAACCCAATATGCCTGAGACATTGCCCTTCTTTGGAGCATCTGCCTTTGAAGGATCTGTAAACTTTGAATACAAAAAGAAGCTTGTACCGTCTTTGATGTCTAGGAGATTGTACGGACCCGGGTCTGCAACAACTTCACTATTTTTCGCCACCCCATTTGAGGTAGCAGAACCCGAGCTTTCTTTAGCCGAAATCGAGTTGAATTTCAGCAAGTTCAACCCTGACCCGATATCCTCGTCTGCATTCAAAATTCGTTTCTCCAATTTTTCGACAGTGAACTTGCTGTAAGGTACCACACCCAATAACACACCATTAAATACACTGCCGTTTTCACAAAGTGCATTTATGGCCGAGGTAGGATTATCGTAGGTAATTTTCACCCATGAGTTACCAGTAAACATGGGCACAACTATGTTGGCAGCTTTGTTGTTAACATCAAGATCCTTCAACGATGGGTGTTCATGATAGAAATTGGCAAAGGGGTTCTTCGATCTTGTAGCCTCAAAGTCCTCCAAAATATTTCCATACCCATGGAAGTGTTGTATCACCTGGTTTGTCATTGATTCGGGGTATCCAAACACCAATATAGCGGATTCTCCTACTTCATTGTTTTCTGTGGATGAGTTCAATTTTTCAGTCCCAGTAGCTGGGCCGGTAGAAGAAGGGTTTCCAGCTTCGTATTGCAGTGGCACGTTGGCTCTATTGAACACGCTATTGAATTTTTTCGGATCCTTGTTGAGAAAGGAGTCACTAAGCAGCTTCGAAGGCTTGTTCAAAGACTCGAGAACATCATCGTTAAGGTCGTAGATGGATCTAGACGGGGGTAAATCGTCTTGTGTGTTGTAAAACAGGAAGTCCTCATGTATCGTGTTGTTTATGGTTTCGTCATATTTGGTAATATCACCCAGCATTGATGCGTCGTATAGAGATCCAATGCTGGTGCTTGCATTTCTCTGGGCCGCTGACGAAGGTGCAGAACCAAATGAGAGAAGATTAAAAGCATTACTTGTTGTGGACTGAGATGTTGTTGACGTTGGGTCTTTCCTCAGGGAATTTGTAGAGTTTGATGACGAAGAAGTCCCGCCGCTGGCAGACGACGAGGGTGATGACGAAATTTGGAAACCAGATTTCTTCTTCGGTACCAAATGGTTAGGAATTACCCTCTTTTTAGGATTTTGGAACCACCTAGGGTTGCTGGTTGAGCTATTTATATTGTTGGAGTTGAGTTGATTTATGTTCGATGCATTGTTGGCGGTGGAGGATTGCTGGTTTGAGCCAATACTTTGATTTGTGGAAGAGCTCTGCTGTTGCGAAGAAAAGAGCGATGCAGGCGCATTGCCGTTCACCTGAGTCCCAAATAAGTTGGATGATCCTTGGTTGCCAAACAATGTGGACATGTTTATTTAGTGGGCACTAAAGAAGTAAGTTGTTAGTCTCTCTCAAAGTGTTTGTTTTCTTACCACGCGCGATGTGGTTTGGAATTTTTCTGTGCTAAAGTTCATACATAGCCGTTCATACAGGAAAAGTTTTGTCGTCACCATCAACATGGCTATGATGTGGAGTAGCTGTGGGTGACGGAGTAGGGGGGAAATGGACAAAATTTATGTAGCCTTAACGTCACTCTTTACATCATTTATCACAACTTTGCCTTCACTAGACAACAAAGGTGGTGTTTGATGTATGCTCTGAGGTAGTACGATTTGTGTGTTACATGCAACATATATGGCTGCAAAAGCGCTCTTAAAACTCTCTACTATGACCCATGCTTAACAATGACTTGACAACTTGTGGAGTAGTGAAGATGACATAACCTTGACTTCAAGAGGTGGTGTCCAGACATATCTCCCTCTAGATAGCATCGTGAATCAGAACCCCATGGCTTACATTGCGTGCGCGAACCATGTGTTGCATCTCTTCTCCCATCACAGTTTACGAAAATATTCACATTGTAGAGAAGAGAATCAACTAAGAACCCTTTGCTTCCACACGAAACCAATATGATATTATCTCCGGCGGAGCGGTCGTACTTATACGAGTCATTGATACAAAAGCCTCCGATCAGATTAGACTCTAGATCGAATCACCAATTCCGGCCTCTCGAGGCAACCACATCATTTTTGCCGTCTTCAAATGGCTCTGCCAGAATGAGGTTGATGGACGGAAGTGAGTGTATCGTCAGCGTTAAAGCTAAAGTCGTGTTAAAGTCACAAGAGCCTAGTCTCATTGAGTGTGATATAGACATTTCTGGTTTTAGAGACGATTCTAACTTTGTTTCCATATTGAAATTTAACTTGACCAACCTTCTTTGCCAAAACTTTCCTATCGAAGTGTTGAGTTTAACATCAAAATACTCCTATAAACTTTTCATTGACTGTCTTGTTGTCAGTCATACTTCATACCCGTTATCGTTTATTTCATTAACCACATACCTCGCATTGAAGACAACAAGATTACCTTTGCTCATCAGTGAGGTCGATGACAGTGAGATCGAAGAGCAGCCAACTTTTTCCGACGACTGGAATAAGGCAAGGCTTTTAAGTGAAATCAGCAACAAACGGTTCCAGCCACCGATTTTTGTAAGTCTTGGTGTGGTGGGTGAAAACATCTTGTTTGACCCATCCACTGAAGAAGAACAAGTTTTGGAAAATGGATTGATTCTCAGCTGGTATGACAACAAAGTTATCACCCCATTCTCAAACATCAACCTTGCATCCAACTCCAACAATACAAATTTCAAAGGGATGTCTACAAAGTTAATAATGAGCAGCTTGTCCCTTGTGAAAAAATACTGCGGAGACATCGTTGCAGCTATGGATACACTCATTGAGCAAGATGACGACTCCGGGAGAATATTTTAAAGAGAGAAGGGAAGACACAGCACTGTACTATAGATTTCAAAATAATTTGCATTTATCATTCAGGTGTAGATCTACTAAAAAAATATGTATGCAGTTAACAGTGTTGGGTGGAATAAGCATGGACAATAATAGCAGTTGCTGTTTGAATGTTCATCGATCTAATAACACCAACTTGTTTAATTTCCACACAAAAGTCTAATTCTGCCAACAATTCGCCTGGAATACCTTCCTTTTCTCTTCCAAGCAATATGAGTGACTTTTTGGGGAACTTTAGATTCTCGTTGAGCTCAACAGACTTGTCAGTTTGTTCCAACCCGATCAAAGTGTACCCTTCCTTTTTCTTTTCATGGAAGAACGATATTATGTTTTCTGGCTCAACTGTGACCATGGGCATCCAACGGTCAGCAGTAACAGCAACTGTTTTGAACTGAGAGTGGTTTTTCACATTCACGTCGTGAAGTGTTAAGAGACCAGCACCTAAGACATCACTCAAGCGACAGATTCCACCCAAGTTTGGAGGCTTGTCGACCAACGAAGCAACGACAATGAGATCACTCCTGGTAACATTAACTGCTTCGGTGCTGTCAACATCCACTATTGAGTTCAACGCTCCGCTCTTGGTTTGCAAAGGAGTGACTTTGGTGTTTTCGTCGCTATGGTCTCTTGTTTCAAGGGCTTTCTTGTGGCCCTGGAATTGCCTATCCTTAATCCACAATTCTTCAAAGTTTTCTCCAATAGGTAAAAGCAAAGATTTGATTTGTAGGTTCGATAAGTTTCTTTCGTAGGATTCTTGAGTAATAAAATCAATATCCCGGTCACTTACTCTCAATAGGACACCTCCGGAAATGCTGACCAAGCTCATATCTTTGGAAATGTCCCAAATAGTAGCATCTCCAGACCTGTGTTGATTGTAGGAATCAGACTTGATAGCTGCCGTATACATGTTCTTTACTGTTGTATGGAGATGCTGGCCAATATCTAATTCGTGCTTTTCGATATTGGGGTAAATTGAACAGATCAATGACAATGAAAAGTGTCTAGTCACAGCTTTGTTCGATGTTGCTGCAGGCACAATGATGGTCAAAAACTCAACTAACAATTCCTCCTTTTTTGACTTCGGTGTCTTTTGTGTGATCATCATGCAGAGAATTCTTTCGTAGGAAGTTAAAAGCATTGGCTTGGCTCCATTCAACTCGACAAGATCATGCAATGAACTAAACATCTTGACTGCCTGTGTCTCGTCGTGCAATAAAAATGAAGCAATCATCCACTCAAGATAAACTCTTACGAGAGGGCTAGGATCTGTTTCAAGTAAACCGAAAAACATCTCGAGGTAATTGACTATCATGTACTCCGCTGAGATATTACGAGACACAATGAGAATGATGCTGATAATTTGTATTCTGGTCCACTCTTCCAAACCATCTGTCCTTCTGACCACTTCCAAAAAGTTATATTCTTCCTCGTGGTCCATTATGTAGTTGAGCACATTCTTGGAAAAAGACTCAGAGTTGGTAGAACCAAAAATAGCCATGATATTGACTCTGGCACTGATTTCGACTAACCCATAAACCGAAAAGTATATGCTACTGTTGGAGCCGTTAGAAATTTCCTCATCATACAATTTGCCAACAATATTTTCGAGCCTGAAAACATTGCTGTTGAGTTGTTGAATAGTAAAGGCACGGACCAACAACTCTGGTAACCAGGAACACGCTTCGAAATTTTCCTTTCTTTGGATCTGGAAATCAGAAATCAGTTTTGTGATTGTTGGAAGCAAACCTCTCCGGCCTTGAGCATTAGCTAAGACTTCCTTACCGAATCTTAACAAAATATCGCCAACACTTGTTTCCTCGATAGCTTTATAGTGGAACAACGTCCTAATTATCGTGCAATGGATATCCTTTTGATTCAAGAATAGCCTAGCCTCGTTCAAAGTTGACCACAATTCAAACGCGTGCTCAACAAGCGAAACAATTTGCGCTGAAGAAGTAATATGGTGATCCATCAATTCCTCAAACATTTTAGCAAGAGCAAGATTGAGCTCTGGGCTCAGAGAAGTGCAATTTGCAATCTGAAGTACACTTGCCACCTCTACTTCCTCGATATTGGAACCCGAAAGAAGGTGCAAGATTATTTTATAAAGCTGGGCAGTAGCCTCTTCTTTCACTTTGTAGAACGTTGTTGAACGCTTTGATACCTCCCGCGAGTTTATGAATAGATTATTGTTGAGCACTATTACCTTTTTTATGTTCAAGAATCCATCGAGTGCGTTTAGTGATACTTCTCGATAGATGTTTGTGAATAATTTGAGCTTGTTCGTGGCATTGATCAAGACGAATTCATCCTCAGATTGTATTTCTGTGCCAACTTTCTGCCAACTTGCCTCCAAGTATGTCACTATTGTTGCTGATTGAGCTTTGCTTAGCTTCAGTAATACATTTCTCCATGCACCCTGGCTTACATGGGCGAGGGTTTCAAAATACTTATGCTCCTGTGACTTGTCGCTAAACTGCAAATTTGACTCAAATAGCTTTGCAAGGCTTGCATCAAAATCTAACGTAGAAAAGTCGAGAAGATCCTGGTCAAGAACTGTTGCAGTGAACATCAAAATGTTGTCCTCTACTAACATGACAGGATTAGTGGAGCTCGAAAAGGCAATTATCATAGCCCTCAAATCAACAGAGGTGTCAGTTTTAAGCAAAGAATTCAAGTCTTCTTGTCTCACACCTTGAGCTTCAAGATATTCACGGATGAGGTTCATGTTATCCCGTATAATACTTGTCCCATTGAATTTGAAGAATTTATGTACAACGGACAAGAATGTGTGCAAGTCATTTGCTTTTGATTGGAACCGGAAATGAAGCAATAAGCGTAAAGCAACAGTCTGATAAGACGTATGGAAGACTTTGCCCTCACATCTGTATTCGAAAATGCTGATCAATCGGTCTTGATCTTTTTCATCAAAACGCAAAACTGTATCTTCCTTTTGTAATCCTTGTAGCAAACCAAGCAAAACGTATATCCTTGCCGGATCAAAGCATTCCGCTGTTGTGAGGGCAATTAAAACAGCTTTAATTAACTCTCGGAGTTCTTGATCGGTACCGTTACTTCTAGTGCTCTTCACAAGGCTAGAAACAAAACTTTGTAATCTCGTTGAATAGACACAGTGGTTTTCATTCGAGCATCCGATTTTCCTTACAGAAAAATGAGATGCCAACATCGCATTGGGCAAAAATGTATCTGATAAGTGAGATAATGCATTTTTCACCAAATATAAACTGGAAGTTGGGATCGAAAATAAAAGCGACAAAGCAAACTTTCTAACAGAGTCCATTGACGCTTGAAATCCAGTTGAAATCAAGCTGAATCCCCACGATGAGTGAATCAATGACTGTGGGGAAATTAAGGCGATGATATCTCTAGTACCAGCTTCAGCTTGATGCAACGAAGTATCAATAGCTAGGATCTCAAAAATGGTCACGTATCTGGACCATTCTTTCAAGTATTGTTTGTTTTTTTGCGTATCCCACTTCATGATGTTGTTTGTGAAGGAAATGGACGAGTTCGATGAAAGTGATTTAATGGAAACTTGAAGGATTGATAAAGAAAACTTTCTGTGCTCGTGAGATGCACTTGTTAAACCTCTTTGTATACATTCCCAGTAACGGTCTGATTCGACTATATCCTTTCCGTTGGTGGCTACATCGCTGTTTTGCACTAATCTGAGCCATAAGATGTAAGCATGGCTCTTGTGAACCTTCCAAGTTGATTGCTCTAAGGCAAAGATCAAATCCCATATATGACGTGAATCCTTAAAAGTTTCAGAAATGTCTTTGATCCTCCATCTCATTAAACTTGAAACTTTAGATGTCACTGTCTCTTCGTCATAGCCTAATAGAAGGAGGAGATTATAGTCCAAAGCCTTCATATCATAGTTTACCCCACTGGTGGAGCTTTGTTGCATGAGCATATTTTCCAAAAGTTCCAATGTGGGCAAAATAGTGGATGCATCGCCTACGTGACCTTCATGGTTTTCTTCTTCCTCAGCTTCTTGCTCATCGTTAGTCTCGTTCATGATTATCTCTCTAAAGTTGCGAAGAAAGTTGACTCTATTTGAGCTCAAAAACTCTTTTACAGAAGCATTTGAACGACTGTAGAGGTCGCGGCTCAAAGTGGGAAGCCTAGAAACCAATTTACTCACAGATGGGTAGTCATCTGAGCGTGTGCAGAAGTCTAATACATTAGGGTATATGGACTCTTTGGTAGATTCCTCGAGAGTTGGAAGTAAATCACACAAAATATCTAACGACTCATGCGACTTTCCTAGTTCTTGTGCTAGACTTGCCGCTAATTTAGACCTTTGCTGTGTGTCCAAGTAGCGGGCAACCAATTCAACAGAAGACATCGCTTCAATGGATCCTATATTGATTTTGGAGTTACTTCCGATTGGAGCTGAAGAAGAGCAGCACCATTCTTTTTTTTTTTACTAGTGATGAGATCATATACAGGAATGGTTGCAAATGGCCAGAGTAGGCGCATCGAGGCCAACATAGTGTTCGGCAAGAAGCGATGACCACCTATGTAAATGACATTACACGTAGGCAATGCATTAACCAGGTAGATAAATCCATGAACGTTCAATAAGGCGACTTAAAGAGAAACATTGAACTCCTGCTCTCACTACTCTCTTACAGGATATTCTTATCGGTTTTGATCTCGCTTACAATTTCCCCATATGCACAGAAGATCCCCTGCATACGAAGGACGAGAGATCCCGCCGCCTTTCACCCCACTCCACCCGGTCGATGTGTGTAAAGCTATTCTCTTCGAGGCTAAAATCGAGAGGATTGTTTATGATTTCCACACTAACAACCCCACTGGACACTTTGCGCTTTTCAAAGAAATAATAATGTTTGACGTTGGTTCCGTAAGCTTGTACTCGTCAATCTTGCTTATCTCTTATTTCTTATTCAAGCTACAAGCGGTCAAAAAGAGATTTCGCCCCAGCCTCTCCACCGCTAAGTCTTCGTTTTATGAAACAAATACGGCACCTGAAAAGGTGGTTCCTGTACCGACCGACTTTGACTGGAAGTCTGTGACTCCGTTGAAGCTGTATCCATTCAAAAATGCCGAGTATAAACTCACCATGGGGATCAAGAACTTGGATATCCAGGATTGGCTCTTGATTGAGCCGACCTACTTGAAGCATATCGAGGAGAAAACAAAAATTGCAACAAACTCCCACCCTCTGTACCACAAGGATAAAGATCTCACCATGAGGACCATCTTTATTACCGAAGAATGTATTCCTGCGATCCGGGAATTCTATGATCTTGTTATCGGCTACATGAGTGACAAGTATCCCATGTACTTTGTTAGAAACGAAGAGGAAGGGGTATTTCTCAACACGATTACTAAAGAAACACATCCTCTACTGTCTGAGGGAGTTAGTATTACGGAAACTAAACAATTGCTCTTCAAATTAGTGAGAAATATTGAAGAAGACTTCATTATTCTACAAAAGGACCCATCAAGAGAGCACGAGGAGGATGGTAGTGAATATTTCTTCAAAGGTGGCGTATTTGCATTTGCTGCGGGGTTCAATCCTCACGACAGGTTTGACAAACCACTCTCATTCGTTCACCATCCGATTCCAGGATACGAATCCAAATTGAAGCTCTCGATGAATAGATTCTTCGACAGAATACAGCCTGGGAAGTTTGTCACTCGAAGCAACTTCTCAGTGCAAGTACATCCTTTATTCTACGTTGACGACCAAAATAAGGGCCACAACACTCCCGATGTAGAGAAATTTGAACCATTGAAAATGGAGGATTTAGACTTCGATTCTCAAGTCCACTATCGGAGTGAAAGACAAGTATTGACCAAACTCCCAAAATCTGGGGCCGTGGTGTTTACTATCAGGACTTACCTACTTCCTATGAGCCAACTCAAACTGGAAGGCAAAGAAGTATGTGAGAGATTCGTGGGGGCTATCAATGGATTACCAAAAGACATTGCTGAGTACAAGAGAGCAGTTGAATGGGGGCCAGCGCTCATTGAGTATTTACAATCATGACAATGACCAACCTATATAGAATTGAAGAAAAGTAGTAAAATTAAATATGAATATGCTTTGCTCATTATATCATTAAAATATCGTAGTGGAACCATAAACTTGAATTACCTTATAGCTTGACAACCTCTTCTTTGATTTCCTCCCATATTTCAACATTCTTCTTGGCCCAGTCGATTAAAAACCCATTGTAGGTGAGTAGAATGTCATAAATCATTTTCAATTGAATCTTATGGAAACTTTTAAAGTTGATATTGAGTTCGTCTGAAATGTACGATATGTCCTCTAACATTCTGCCTTGGCACTTCTCTAGAATCTCGATTTTATTTCTCAAAGTTACAACTTTTTGCTTCCGTGTTTCCTCTGGGTTTTGATCGATAATATCTGAAACATATTGAGTAAACTTCTTGATCATGGGGAACATTCTGTATCCATTGCCACCAACACCACGTGCAGGAGGCGTGAGGTTGGGGGTGTTATCACTGGCTCTCAAGTCATACTTTCCATTCATTGCCAACCCATTCCCACCTGAGTTCTCGATACGGTGAGCCTCAGCTTCTGTTGAAATCAAATCATTGTATTCCTTCTTCTTATCTTCCACTTCCCTGTCCAACATCCTCGATTGGCGAAGTTTGCGCTCCTTGAACTTCTTAATTGTTTGCAAGGTTCCAGAGTATCGAACTGCCTCTCCCAAAGGTTCGGAAAATTTGGTTTCAAGGTCACTTATTAACGCGTTTAGGGTAATGTACGAACGGTCAAAAACCTGCCCAATTTTATCGAAAACAAGGTTGATCTTGATGTCATCTGCAGATTGGTTTGATTCTAGTTTACTTGACGTATCTGAAAGCAAGAATGAAAACGAGTTAAAAACAGACCCCAACTCGGTATAGTCGTTGGAGAGTCCTATAAAATTTTCCATGATCTTTTTGTTTGTTTCATCAAGTTGAGCAGAATCAATTATTGAGGAATCTGCTTTGGTGAGTGTGGAGATTCCATTCCCCGAGTCTTCAATGCTAGCGCTAAGGTCTAGATTTTCGTCATCTGCCGCCGTTGACGTGATTGCAGGTGGGGCATTCGTAGTTCCTGTGGCAGCTGCCGCTGCTGCTGCACTGACCGCACCAACTTTCTTCCTTAACGGCTTTAGAAATGATGGAATGCTATGACTCCCTACCGGGAGTGGCAAATTGGTGTACATCGGATCCGTATGGAGTCCATTCTCAGGGTTCAGCTGATAAACTGATTTCGGTAATTGGCTGCTTATCAATGCCACTTCGTCGGTCCAATTAGCGTTGGGATCCAAGAACTTTGCAAAAAACACAAGGTTACGGAGTTTGGGTATCTGCAAGCAATTGTTCAAAAAGTTAGTCAAGAGCCTCTTTCTGTGCTCCACTAGTTTATGCTTATTCAAGTGATTAGAATTGATATAGGTGTAGTAGTTTGAAGATCCCAGTGTAGAATCGCCACTCTGGTGTTTCGTGGACGTTGAAGATGTTTTGCTTTCACTTTCTCCAGAAGGCGCAAGTGTGGCCCCACTGGAATGTTGACTCGTGGCTCCATTTACTAGTCCGTTCAAAACATTTAAATTGAAATAATTTTTAGGGGGTATTGGCGGCACGATAACCAAGGGAAAGATCTTGGTAAGTATATCTCTCAAGCTTTCGAAATCACTGTATCTTCTTCGCGTTTGCAAGTCCTCCTCATTTGGGTTGTCAACACTTATAAGCTTGATGGTGTAAACTATGTATTTCTTCAGTGAATTCAGCACCCCCTCATTCGAATTACTGGCTTCCGTGATCTGCACTCTCACTTTATTATGGGGCTTCAATAGTTTCGTGACTCTGCTCTCGTAGTTGATCTGGACACGATTGAATTTTTCTGGACTATTGCTCGCATCTTCCGCCTTGACTGAACTCGTAGATCTATGGCTACGGCTGCTATCATCAGCCTCCGATGGCTTGTCATTCTTGTAGAGCAAAATAGACTCTTCCAACTCATCATTGTCATCAGCACCCTCCCCTTTGTTAGCTACAATACTATCCTGGATCATACTAGTGAGGCCCTGCGTATGTGTAAATGGGTTGTTATCTTCTTCGTCCTCAAAAGCCGGAATATGGGATTGCTCAACCGGTGGCAACTCCGTCAGAGGCACCAGTTGCTGCTTATCGGTGGCGTTGTCAGACATCCTTGAAACTCGTGTCCTTCGATGTCAGTCAATTGGTACTACAGTATGCAGAGTGAATGCTCGGAAGCTCAATCGACTCGACCTATCTGTAGATATAAATAAGATTAGAATACTCGTCAGTTTTTTCGTGCTTTCTCTGAAAACGATCTACGAATTGTTCGATAAGAAGTCCGTTGCATCTACTTTAGAATCCCCTGGTTCCCCCACTTTTCCTGCATTCGTATATAGACTGACTGCGTATAGCGCCTTTTCGCGCTCAACTGCGGCATCTGCGCACGAAAAGTTGTTTCTTAGGCGACATAGATCTCGAATATCAAGCGGAAAAAAAATCAAAACAGTGAAGAAGGAGCTTCTCCAAGATACATTAATATACTTTGCAATGTTTGGAGCCCCCCGATCAGAGGATTCGAAGGCAACGTCAGTGCGGCTATTTGCTCAGGCTCTTCAAGAGTATAAATTGGCAAGTAGCATTCCGGGTTCTCAAACTTCGCCGTTCGATGTTGTTTCTCAATACATCAGCATCTCTGCACAGCAAGCGCTTCAATTCAGCGACTTTGAGTCATCTTTGGAAGCCAAGGAGACTTTCGATGCATATAATCTTGAAACTAAGTTGTGGCACTTGTTTGCCATATTGTATGCTTTCAGAGTCACCGCGAACGAGATAAAGATCTTACCCGAGAACGAATTCTCATCGGATACTATAAGACAGCACAATTTCTTATGTCGAAATCAGAAACTTAGAGAGATTTCTCTCATAATAAACTGGTTACAGGAGAATAGTAGTTCAGTCGAGATTGTTACCCCGAAGCACAAAAAGTGGGAGCACACAATCGCCTCAATTCACACTAGCCAGTTCAAAAGTGCTGATCCAGATGCACCTCTCCGGGGTGAAATAGTCATCTCTGAAAGAGATATTGACGAAGACAATGTTGCATTTGAGGTGATTTATCGACTCGTGTTGCGTGGGAGAATCGAGGAGGCGATTGCGTACTCAAACGACACCGGGAACTTTACAATGTCGTTAATCTTGTTGGGTGCAGTCCATGACTACATAGATCCAATCGTTGACAAGGATAACCTCGATGACACTACCTCAGAGACAACTCCTTCGGGACAAAAGAATAAGCTCATGTGGAGGAAGACAGTCTACAAACTCTCGCAGCAGAAACAAATCAATCACTACGAAAGATTAACATATTCATACCTCTGCGGAGGTGAAATTTCTGCCAACTTAAAGGCATCATCAGAGAGTTGGGATGACCAGTTATTGATTTATCTCAACCAAATTTTTGTAGACAGCTTATCTACTTACCTCAAGGGTAATTCACAAAAGGATAGAGACGTCCCGGGACCACAGGTTGTTGAAATTCTGGAGATTCTCAATGTCTTGCTGAAAAACAACCCCGAGTTAAGCCTGCACCCATTGCGTGTGTTCAGTGGTGGGATTATGATAGAAAAACTTGACTCGTTGATACACAACGCTATCAAGAAATTGGTCGTCGCAGAGAGATCGGATAATGTTGATGAGGTTGTGGAGAGCTATCTTATCAGAATTGTCACCCATTTATCTATCCTCCTGTACATGATCAATGTAAAGGACTCTGTCAAGGAACAAGACCTTACCAAAATTCTTTCCTTGTATGCCAAACACCTTTCCCAAACTGAATATGAGGAGTTCATCCCTATATATTTATCTTTTATTCCCAATGAAGCTGATGCTAGAGAAAGTTACTCGCAATTTCTTGCATCACTTACGGACGATTCCCAAAGACAAAAACAAATTGAAATTGCGAAACGATTTACAGATGAGCTTGCACTCTCTCAACCAATTGGTTCAGAAGCTGCAGACAGCGATAACATGGATGGTGTGGTGGATGAAGGCAAAATGGCTAATGTGTTGAGGCGCACTGTGGAGAGAGTTATGCAATCTACCGAGTCACACTACAAGCCAAGTGGTGGTACAATTTCAGTAATTGAGGACAAGGTAGACGAATATGATCACAAGTTGTACCGGTCTGTTGAGTGGTTCTTTCAAAATAACATGTACGAAGATGCGATTCTTGCCACAATTGTCGTTTTCAGGCGTTTCTTGTTGAATGGTAAAATTGCCAGTTTGAAAGAGTTTGCAAGAGGCAAAAACTTCAAGCAATTGATCAAAGACTACGACTTCGCAAATAACACAAAGATGCTTTCCAGTCCGAACATCAAGGCCAAAATCGATGAAGAAATCAAGGAAGAACTTTTGCAATATGAACTTCTCGTTCAGGGCTTGACGCTCATCGACGACTGGAAGAAATTCTTAAAGGACAACCAAATAAACGGAGTGGTTACTGTCAACAACTTGACGTTTTGGAAATCTAACCACATTCACAATTCTATAGAGAAAGTTTCTTCTAACTTAAAGAAATTGATATTTGGCTGGTTCGAAGGCTTGATAAAATCTGACTACGTGTCCAAAGAAGACTTACAGATATTTAAGGAATTTAGAAGCATTTATGTCCCGTACTTGATTATGGATATATTGCAGATCTATCAATATTCCAGACTAAATGACTGGAAGTACATGAGACAAGCTTTTGACTTGATTAATCTGATTGCGAACGAGGAAGAAAACGATTTGTTAGAGTGTTTCGTGAGCAGCGGAAGGCTCCAAGAGTTTGTACAAAGAACAGGAGAATTGGCTGCGATTGCAAGCGAAAATGGAATGAAAGGCATTTTCTACTAGGCATCTATATAGAGAATATAAGGAAAAGAAGTCTACAAACCTCAAGTATATACTGCTACTTCCAAATTCATGTATGTGAGACGTTTTATTCTATCAACCCCTCTTCGTTGTATCAATTGAGTGATGAAGCCTTCTCGTATAACAAGTCGACCACACTCGACAAATTCTTGACAAGCTCCAAACTTGCCTCGTAAGTAGCGTCCTTTCTTGGCTTGTCGTAAATAATCAACCACCCGTTACCTTGGTCAAGAACACCGTAGAAAACCTTGTCCAAGATCATTTGAGATAATTTGCCTTCGATTTGGTTCATGCTCAAGCCAATTGTTTTCAGAATGTGGCTCAACTCTACTGTACTGTAACTTTCAATAATTTTCAACAAATTTTGCTCCAACAAGTTGTCGTAAAGTTCATTGAAGTGAGACTTGATTATGGAGTCGGATTTCAACTCAGTGGCGTATGTAGTCAAAGAAGATTCGAAATCCTTCAACGATCTGTTCGAGTAAGCCAAAGAGATGGATTTCATAGCGTCGATATCCCTCGATTGATATTTGATGACATTTTTGTTGTTCAAAATCAAGTTGACATCGTCAATCAAATTGAGCATGATTTTGGTCAAAAGCATATACTTCAATACAACTATTGCTCTGGCATCCTCCTGGCTGTTGAAGCCTTCGAATGATTCGTAAAAGTATGAGAACGCCGTCTTATAGTCCTTATCTTCGGCATTCAAGATTCCTGATTGGCAGTCTAATTCAGCCTGTAACAAAGTTGGACAGTAAATCAGGTTAGCAGAAGTTCTTGCGCTTGTCAATGCAGCTCTTGACTTGGGGATGTTTCTCAAGGCATGGTAAATTTTGGACTCCAATAACTGCACCTCGACTAACGACGACTTGTCGTCAAGCTTTTTGTACTCACTTAACAATTCAGTTATAATCTTCAACCCCTGTTGGTATTGTTGCTTTTGGTGGAACAAAGAAGCTAACTTCAACTGCAAAAACTGCCTCAAAAAGGTCAACTTAGACTCGACGGCCCAGTCTATACAGTTTTCTGTGGTTTTGATCGATAAATCAATCAATTGGGGTACCTCATCAAAATATTCGATAAGAGTCTTGATTATCTTGGCTGTTTTGGATTTGGCGAATGAACCTCCAAGTACACTCTTTGACTTTTCGATTAAGTCAGCAATCTTTTCTGGCTGGTTTGTGCTTTGATAGATTTTCCCGAGTTCTAAAATTGCTGCCTCTTGCTCTTGGATGAGTTTGTTCTGAGGAATTTCAAGAGATTCTGGAGATTGGAGGATCTGAAGGTACTTCTTTTCAGCGGATTCGTATTTGGAGGCGGAAGCATCGTCTCTGGCAGATTCGAGGATGGCAGACATGACGACTCACTATAGAAATAAAAGGAGTTTCAGGGGAACACTATGTAGGCTTCCGAGTCACTTTCTATATATAAAGTGTGAATATTAGATTTAAATGAGCTGTCACGCAGACAAATAGGTTGATCTATCTCGTCGTCGTGTGGGATTTTGTGTGTGTGTGCTCGAATGTTGAATACTATGGATTAACGGCTACCCTGAATGCAGGCATTTTTTTGCCGTCGAAAATGGAATCAGATATATCACGTGAACGAAAATGCTTCGATATGCACTGGAAAAAATCAAGCGGTGGAGTACATCATCGAGATCTTGCTCATAGACAACAAAGCGTGCCCCATGTTGGGAATTAGTAGACGTATCTTGTCGGGAACGCCATTAAGGCCTGTGTATGCTACGCTCAGAAATTCTTCAAGAGGAGTTTCTGATGGTAGCTATATCAGTTTAGTGAGATGTTACGCCCAAAAGCCATATCATAACCCTGTACTGCCCAAGAGTTCACCAATACCTTCGAAAACTTCGACTACTAGAGGCAATTGGAGATCATTTGCGAAATGGTTGGGTGAGAACTCAACTCAAAAGAAATTGACAAAGTTCTATGTAGCCGGATTTGGTGTGTGTGTAGTTTTATTCTACTACTACATGAGAGACAAGTACTATGAGGAAGAATTCAACAAGGTATTGAAGGCCAAATTTCTTAAGGACCCAGACTCTTTGAACGAGTACGAACATCTTAGGTTGAAATTGATATTGGGAGACAAATTGAAAGTTAGGGAGCAGAAGACCTACGACTTGTACCAGGCATTGAGAAAGCAGCAATTCAACTCTATCTTCACCTCTTCCACAAAACATAAAGAGTACCTGCCCTCGCCCGAGGAGTTGCAAGAATGGTATGACAAGTTGCCTAAGAGAGCTAATGAGAAAGTTCCGAATCTACAAAATGAGGCTGAAGATAAGCCTGAAGTCGACTATACAAATCGTGAGAGTACAAACAAATCTAACCCTAGCATTATGGCTCCAGAAGACACAACAGACTTTTATGAATCTAAGGCAACAGAGTACGATGATGAGGTCAAGTGGGAAGAAAGAGCTATTCTTATGGGGATGCGTAGAAGTCAAATGATGGCCAAGTTGGAAGGAGATGTTTTGGAAGTATCATGTGGAACTGGTCGTAACATCCCTTATTTGAATTTAGACAAGGTGGACTCCATCACGTTTTTGGACTCATCTGCCAAAATGGTGGAAATTACTAGAAATAAGTTCAAGGACCGATTTCCTGTTTTCAGAAAAGCTGCATTCACGGTCGGAAAGGCTGAGGATTTGCTCAATCTTACTGGAGGCTCCGAGAACATCAAGTATGATACGATTGTGGACAGTTTTGGGCTTTGCTCTCACAAAGATCCTGTCCTTGCATTGAAGAATATGGTGGGGCTCTTGAGACCAGGTGGTAGAATCGTGCTCTTAGAGCACGGAAGAAGTACTTGGGATTTCATCAACAACCACTTAGATTTCAGAGCTGAAAAGAGAATGAAAACATGGGCATGTAGATGGAACTTGGATATTGACGAGTTGGTTGAGGACGCGGGATTGGATGTAACCTTTGAAAAAAGAGTCCACTTTGGAACTACCTACATGATAGTGTGTAAGAAACCAGAGGACCCTATAAAGGTGAGCGAGAAAACCTTCCTACAGAAATTATTTGGTACTGGGCCAACGGTTTAGCATATTTGGAAGTGAATCCCCAATATCCTTTAGTATATATTTGTTTCGATATCGGGACGCAAAAATAATCATGTAAATATGTGTATATAGAGTCTAGAGATATATCTCCGATTCCTCTTCGCCTTTTGTAGTAGGAGGTGTTTCATTGGTCTCATGATCTACTTCTGAGCTCTTATGGGACACACCTCGTCTTTCTAATTCCTTTTTGAGTTCTTCTGACCTTAACTCTTGATTTGCTATCACAACTTCATTTTCCTCAATTGTCTCACTGTATAGTACTAAGTCCTCCTTCAATGCTTCATGAGAGTCTTGAGGCTTCAACTCACCCACAGCTACTTTTATAGTATCGATTTCGAGTTTCAACAACTCGTTACTCTCTTTCAATTTCTGTATAGAAAGGGTAAGCTGTAGCAACAAGCTGTGCAAGTTTTCGTCTGAAAGGTCACGTATCGCTATGACAAAGTCGTCTATCTCTATTGGTTTTGTTTGGGCTGACATTATAACTGGGAAAGTATCGGTTTTATCCTTTCCTATTGATTGGAATGAGCCAGGAAGAAGGACTCACACTAATCAGCTCCAGTCATGTGCGCATCCAAAATCGGGTCTTGCGATCCACAGGAAAAAAAAAATGCAGCACTTACTTGCAACGGTACAGACGATACACCGATACAACGGCCATGCGACTAAACTATCGGCAAGGAACATTGCTGATATCTCGTTGTGTAACACACAGGGCTCAGTTTTTTCAACTAAGAGCTTACCGAAACTATTCGCTGGTTGCTGCACTCGGGCTCAGTACCGATGACATCCCAAAGCTACACCCACTTTTAGTCAAGAGAGCGGAAGCATTGAAGATCGAATTCAAGGAGTTAGAGGAGGTGATCAGTTCAGGCTCAACTTTTGACCAGGATACAAGTACAAAATTTTCAACCGTATCGTCGATACTAGAAGAGTACTCTGCCTACGAAACGTACAATGAAAACTTGAAATCACTTATTGAAATGCTCAGCGAAGACGGCGAGCTTGATCAGGAGATGATTGACGATGCCATCTCGGAGTTGAAAGATATCATCCCGCGGTTGATGCAGTGTACGTCTAAATTGCAGTCAAAATTGATCCCGGCGACTAAGAATGCAGACAAACCAACAATCATGGAACTTCGACCTGGTGTGGGAGGGTCTGAAGCCCAAATCTTCACGAATGATTTACTCAACATGTATATCAATTTCGCAAATCACAATAAGTGGCCCTGGGAAATTGTGCTGAAAAGCGATAATGGCGGAGGAAATGGGTTGACGGAAGCAATCCTAAGTATCAACCAGCCCTCCTCATTTAATATCCTAAGACATGAAAGTGGCGTGCATAGAGTTCAGCGAGTTCCTGCGACTGAAACCAAGGGCAGAACCCATACCTCTACTGCTGCAGTCGTTGTATTGCCCAAATTATCTGAGGGCAATGAGTCTTCCTTACAGGAGGACGAAAGACAATTTGCACCGGGAGAAATCCGAATTGACACCATGAGATCCGGAGGTAAGGGAGGGCAACATGTGAATACGACAGATTCTGCAGTGAGATTAACGCACATTCCGACTGGAATTCAAGTTTTGCAGCAAGATGAAAGATCGCAACCTAGAAATAAAGCGAAAGCGTTCTCCATTTTGAGAAGTAAATTGGCAGCGTTGGATAGAGATCGAGAAATAGCAGAGCAAAAGGAATTGAGAACAAATCAAGTCACAACTACTGATAGATCTGACAAGATCAGAACCTACAACTACTCTCAAAACAGAGTTACTGACCATAGATGTGGCTTCAGTTTACATGATGTAGACGGCTGTTTATCAGGAGAGAGACTCATGGAAGTGATTGAAGCTGTGGAGCAGGAGGAAGTAAGAGAGAGGTTGGAGAACTTGTAAATAGTATGTAGGAGAGGAATAAAAAAGACACAATAATATTCATAGCACGCATCAGTGTGCATTTGAGCTTCACCTAATACGTTCGGCCGAAGATCCGATCACTACAAAACGCTGGAACTTACTGCGTGCGCGAATCACGAAGGGCCCCCTTTCAGCAACCAAGTGAGTCCCAAATATCGTGTGCGTATTCGAATCTTACAGATGCCAATTAAAGAGAAACAATCGCACTCAGAGAAAGACACACACTCAAAGGACACCGATGCTTCTTGAAAATTGTATTGTACCATGCAACTGCAAGCGTCTCCCTTCTCGCTAGCTTTCTTGAATCTCGGCTTGCCCGCCTTTCTGCGCTGTTATGCCCGCCTGGAAGCAGCTATTTCTTTCTATGCCGGACTGTATTGTTGCGGGCTACATACCGTGATGCAACAGCGCTATTATCGTAACCGAATCGATCACCCACCCCCACTTTTGAATAGGCTTGCATACCGTGGTACCACTCGTGGATCTTCAGTGATCAACGCACTATTTGAGCTAGATTCAATGGGCGGTCTCTCCGTCTCCTCTGCTTTTTGGCAACCAGTCTCTACAGAAACTTATGCAAGCTATGCGTATCTGAAAAATTGAGTTGCATACGCACCAGCGTTGCATGCGTAGTGCCTTTTTTTTTCGGTCTGTAGGTGTGAGTTTTTTTTCCCGTTTGATATTACACCGATGGCTAAGCCTGGTGTCCTTGCTGCATCGAGGGCGGCTTGTATGGTACGCTTAAAGACGAGAGTACGTGATGGTGTGCAAGGCTTAGAGCCGCCGTGAGCCAGCTATCACAGCCTCCGGTATTCCCTTATTGTGTGGGAGCGATGAAGTAATGTGGGGTGAGAAACGAAGAACGAAAAAAAGAAAACTGCCACTAGTGGTGATGCTTGTGAAACACCTTGTTCCCGCGTACGCCGGGTACTACTCCTGCCAAAAGCAACCTTCGAGAGTTCTGAATACACTGACCAGTTTGCCCGAATATGGCAGGTGGTGCACATAAGAAGCATCTTTCTCGTTCTTTTTTTTTTTTTTTTTTTTTTTTTTGGTTTTTTTTTTCATTTCGTACATGTTAGAAAATACTACGTCTTGAAGACGCTTGAGTTTTTTAGAGAATATCTATTCTTTTATACTTACTTCTTCTCCCTAGTGCAAGTGTCTGTTCGAGATATTCATCACTCGAACAGAAAGGAGACTCAGGTATACCTTTTATGCATATACAGGTTGTTAGACGCGTCTTCTCTTTCATCACTAAAAGCGATCTCGAGCGCTTGAAAACCATTTGGATGAACGCACATCAATAAGACTCTGTTTGCAAACATCAAGTCAACTGGGCCCACACTCATTATAAAAACAAAAACTTTCTCATACTTGTTGATAATCACGTATACTCATTGATTTCTTGGAAACCCAAAAACATTTGAGAAATATTCTGGTTCATTGAAACCTCAACCAGAACGAACACCTTAAAAAAAAAGATAGTCAGCAATGATGTTAATTCAAGTCGTACTATTGTTTCTAACCATTGGTAGAGCAGTTATGGGGCTAGGCATGACAGTTAAGCCGGTCTTAGCAGGCGACAAATCGAAGTACTCAAGCATAAATAATTTACATAATTGCATAAGTTACCCCACGGTTCAAGATGACATAATAATGGTACGAATCAAAAGTGGTGACAAACAACAATCCCAGAGACTCAATCTCAACATTTTCGATCTGGAAAACAACAAAATCAGATTCAAGAAAGATATTTCTCAGGAAATGAATCTAATCTTTACAAACTTGAACAACCCGTCCAGTGTCAATTCCGAGTTGGACCAGGCGCAGCTCCATGAGAGGAGGTCAAACATTTTCGACAGGCTTTCGAATTTTGCAGGCCACTACGTAAGAGACGGCATACACTCCGATGAAATAAGTGAAGCGTTGACAGCAGAGGACATCAGCAACACAGAAGCAGCTAAAACGCATATGGAATCAAATACGGGTAAATCGCTCATTTACATCTGCTTTGACAACGTGTACACAGACAGATCGTGGTCATTTTCTCCGCAGCCTAGGGACGTTGAGTTATACACCGAAATTAAAACCATGTGGTCGTTCCAGGAAACCAATTATAACAAATTTGCCCACTATTTCGGCAAGTTCAAAGACACCTCATCAAAATCTGATGATCAAGAAGAAAACAAGTCACAAGAGGAGTTCACTGAAGACGATTTTGAAATGGAGGTTAAACGTCTCCAGAATGAGCTCAATGACGTTAGCGAGACGTTGAAAAAATCTGAATCCATATTGCAAGGACTAATGCAACAGGAGTATTTACTCAGAGACGCTAACGAGGCGATTTTCTCCGGCTACACAAAAATATCAATCATCATGTTGGTGAGTATCTTTGTTGCAGGACTAGCGCAAATGATATACCAAACATACTTTTTGAAGAAGCATAAAGTCATCTAAAGTAAGAGAACGTCATGGAGGTTGAGCTGCTCCTCGTCATAATATAATATTCTTACCGAGTTGCTAGTCTTTCCTTTTCAATTAATAATACGTATTCGTTTGTATATATATATATATCCATTACTCTACATCACAACTTTTTTCGTAGCCGGTGCAAAATCGGACTCTATGAGTAGTTGCTTTTGCAAGTTATATCTTGAAGTATTCCATTAACCTCTCATTTTCTCGCTGTTAATCACGTCTTCACAGATACTCTCCATGACATCCTTATCGATTAAGCTGCCAACATCTTCATAGGCCAAACTTGCTTCGTATCCCATAATTATTCTCTGTTCAGATATTCCCAATTCTCCGTAACTTAATGCCTTAACCACATTATAATACCTTGAAATGGTTTGACGAATGGAGTTGGATATGTTGTCGTTTCTGTCTGAATATATCTCCCACGAACTTTCCTCCTCCAATCTTGTGATGGAAACCGACCCTTGGCCAGGATTATATCCCGAAGCAGAGTTTGAAGAGTCGAATGATGCCTGAGCTTTGTTTATGGCTGCATTAGATAAAGTGAGGGAAGATGATATGTCCTTTGCTTTGCTCAACCATATGTAACCATTCACTCCCACAATTACATCGATGTTTCCAGGAAGCCTGTATGCGTGGTTCTTCGATTTCACGATCAATGACGACGGTACTTTAAGAAAGAATCCATTTCTTAACTTTCCGTACTTGAGAGATCTAGTGTGTAGCGAAGCTGAACCATTGGAAAATATGCTTTGCACCTCAGCATTTAACAAATCGCCCTCTTTCAAAAAATTCCTCATTTGCAACTCATCGCTCTCTGATTTTCTTCTTAAGACTCCTCCTGGCAAGTTCACTGATCCAAGCATCAACACGGCATCTTGACGACCTCCAATGTCCACCTTCCATCTCTTAGGCCCGACTTCAGTAATTCTTCCGATGACATGGTCACCGGTTTCTGCCTGATATCGTCCTCTGATTGGAATCACACTGAGTAATCTGTTTACTCTTGATATGCTCCCTGCCACCGACGAATATGTTTTGTCATGTAAGAAGTAGGTTCCGTGCCCCTTCATCCATACTGGATCATCTGTCACAAGTTCTCCAGGGGTGACAATGGACTCCTTGTTAGTTTTACGCTCTGCTTTTGGAACTCCTTCTGCGTCTGACATATCAGTGTCCGATGAAGACCCATTCTCAAAGTCTTCCTCGTGTATATAAGATGGTTTACTAATTGAAATAACACTCATCTTAGTCTATGTAAGTCAAGGCTGTGATGAGGCAAATAAAGCTGTGTCTCATCTGCTGAGCTTCTGTATGTACAGTATTTACAAACGTGAAAAAAAAAATCACACGCACTCACTTAAAATCGCAGCCATCACATCGCAAGAAGATCAATGACTCAATGCCCACCTTAACCAATATCTTGTATGTTTAGGAGTTTCTTCCATTGCAAGACATTTCCAAAATTTTTCTATCGCACATACCACAAACTAAGTAAAACAAATCGAAGAGAATTCATGATGACAAAGTTTGGGCCGCCAATAAATCGCTCCATGACTGAGTTAGATCGTTCCTTTTTCGTCAAGTCCGTTCCTTTGGTTATAGCATATTTCCCTGAACCCCGTTATCTCGGACAGTTCGTTAAACAATGCAAAAAAGATATCCTCAACTTACCCTCGGTCAAGCATATTGTAAATATAACTCCAGAAAAGAAGGGGGTCTTGTTGCGAGAGGATATCGAGTCTCCTGCCGACGTAGAGACAAAGTTATCGGAACTCACTAGAAACAAAATCAAGGAATTTGAAGTGAAACTCGAACCATATGACTTGAAGTTAGACTACTCGTTCTGGAAGGCAGATGATATCCTCAGAGCAGTTTTGCCAAAGGCATTGGAGGACGACATCCCCTCGGGATTTGCTCAAGCTGGGCATGTTGCGCATTTGAATCTTCGGAAAGAGTTCAAGCCATTCGGAAAATTGATTGGCCAGGTAATTATTGATAAAAACTCTAAAGTGGAAACTGTGGTTGACAAAGTGGACACCATTGATACCAAATTCAGAACCTTCAAAATGAATGTTTTAGCAGGTAGAGACGATTTGGTTGTTGACCAGAGCGAGAGTGGTTGTAGGTTCAAATTCGATTTCAGTAAAGTTTACTGGAACTCGCGTTTAAATTCAGAACATGAAAGATTGATCAACCAGTTCCAGCCACAAGAGGTAGTTGGAGACGTCTTTGCAGGAGTCGGACCGTTCGCAGTCCCTGCTGGAAAGAAGAATGTTTTGGTTTTGGCTAATGACTTGAATCCAGAATCGTTCAAATATCTTCAACACAATATTGCAGATAATAAGGTGGACGACTTTGTGAAGGCTTATCATTTAGATGGGCGAGAATTCATTAGAAAGTCGCCAGAATTGTTAATCGACTGGGCAGATACCGCCAAGACTATCGACAAGAGAAAGTTGGTTAAGAGAAGAAAAGTAGAAAGCAAAACAGAAGACATAGAAAAGAAGGCGAGAGAGTATGAAGTTACTAAGGTTGATATCCCAAAGTACTACTCAAATTATGTTATGAATTTACCTGACAGTGCACTCAGCTTTCTTGACGAATTCATAGGTTTGTACAGCAGAAATCCAGAAGTGAAAAAGGTTGTCGAATCCTTACCTGAATTCAAGCTTCCGGTTATTAACGTCCACTGCTTCGAAAAGTACTCTCCTGATGAGGTGCCAGAACCTCCATTAGAGGAATTGCATAAACGCGTTCATGCCAAGATCGTCAAACTCATTGACTTTAATATTCCATTTGAAAATTGCAGTTTCCATTTGGTTAGAAAAGTTGCCCCAACCAAGCCCATGTTCTGCGTTTCTTTTGAGTTACCTAGAGCTGTGGCCTTCAAGGAATAGAAATTTTTTAGAACTCTCGATCACAAAGATGGAAAAACAAAAAAAAACTTGACAATTTGCAGCCACAGACGTAGTACCAATAGAAAGTAATCTCACCCCACTATCTTTGTCAACATGTCAGCGTCGCAAATAATAGAAGACGATGGTATTGATTATGCCGAACTAACTAAATCCTATATGCGGGTCTTCTATTCTGACAAGTTTGATCAATTTCTTAACACGACGCAAAATGGAGCAGCTCATTTATCTTCAGGGATGCAATTTTCAATTCTCCTTAAATCTCTATTTACTTCACTTTGCTTCTGCACTATACAATTAACTCTATTTTGTTTTCTTCGCCCAATTTGCAAGACCTTGTACCAACCACGTTGCTTCTGTGTTCCCAATGATGAACGAATGGAACTCTTGCCTCGAGGATTCCTATCGTGGGTTCTACCTACAATGAGGTACAATATAAATTACTACCTATCCTTGGGGTTGGACGCATACTTTTTTGTCCGATTTATTCATATTTTACTACTTTACTTTATTTTCATTGGCTTGTTGAATATCTTGGTCTTGGTACCTGTAAATTGGACTGGTCACTCTACAGGTTATACCAGTGCCCTAGGTATGGACAAATTGAGCATATCTAACATTTCGCCCAAGAACGTGAATAGATTGAATGCTCATTTCTTAATGTCATTGGCTACTATTGGACTATTTCATTTTTTGATCTTTTACGAATTGGATAGTTTTGTGAAGATTCGACAGTCGTACATTTTTCTGAAGCGAAATCAATCAAAGGTGCCCACAAACACCTTGCTAATTAGAAATGTTCCTGCAAATCTCAGAGATGTTGATGTACTAAACGCAATCTTAGATCCAATCATCCCTGGTGGAATAAAAAATATATGGTTTCTCTACGACTTTGATGGCATAAAAGACGATGTGGAAGACTTAAAAGAAGTGTTAAACATTCTAGAAGATGTAGAAGTTGTTCAGCAAAGAAAAATATTGCAAAAGATTGCAAATCATAAGTCGTTGCAACTGCAAAAGAGTGGAGCCTCTCTCTTAATGCATCAAATCAAATTCCATCCACCTATTCACTTGAAACCTTTTACAATTCCGGTCCTCGATAGAAGAGTTCGGATATCTCTATCTGGAAAGTTCAGATACCTTCTATTTCAGCAAAAGATGTCTGTCGAAGATTGGTGCTTCAAGAGATTTCACTCTAAACTCCAAGCTATAGACACATGGAAAAGGCTTTTATTGGAGGGAAAGATGAGCAGAGGAGATAAGGTCTTTATTCAGTTCAAAAACCATTCTGGAGCTTCAATTGCACATCAATGTCTCATTTCGGAAGTACAAGGTCATATGGACAAGTCATTCTTAAGTGTGAATCCTGCTGATATATATTGGAACAACTTACGGAAACAAAACTCACTAGGATCCCTCGTAGAGAGATATGTTATTTCAATAAGTCTTATAGCCATTGTCATCCTTTATGTGGTGCCAGTTTCGATGATTGGGATGTTCTCGCATTTACCTTCGCTAATAAAATTGATGCCATTCCTAAGCTGGATTAACACTTTACCGGCTAATATCAGAGACACTTTATCTTCGTTGCTCCCATCCTTGCTACTCTCTATCTTGACTGATTTGGTTTTGATAGTTTTCAGGTTTCTCATATACTTCAAGGGGAAAGTTACTAAGGGAGAATTGGAAATGGAGTTGCAAGTATGGTACTTTGTGTTCCTATTTGTGCAGCAATTTCTAGTCGTGACAATTCTGTCGAGTATAACCTTGGTCTTCAGGCAGCTAATCGACCAACCCACTTCTATTCCTGCCCTTTTGGCAACAAATTTACCAAAGGCTGCAATATTTTTCTTTCAATATATTGCTATAAAGGGATTTACTTTCTGTGGGAATAGCTTTCTACGCATAGATCAACTTATTCTTCGTAATACGGTGAACAAGATTCAAGATACGACACCCCGGAAAGTATTCCAGAGAATGACCACTTTATTAAAGGCCCAATGGGGCTCAATATACCCAGTATATTCTGTGTATGCATCCATTGGCTTAGCCTATTGTATCATATCACCACTCATCAGTGTCTTTATCATTTTCATATTAAGCTTGAGCTTGTTGTATTACAAGTATGCTTTGAGATATATTTACAATCACATCAACCCTTCTGAAACTCATGGCCGGATGTATCCTATAGCCTTATTGCATATCTATTCCGGAATATACTGTTTGGAGACTTGCTTGATAGGTGTGTTGTTCTTACTGAAAAATGAGAATGGTAATTTCCCACTCAGAGTACAGGGCTGGATAATGGTCCTTGTACTTTTAGGGACTTTCTTTACCCATATCACTGTTTACAATCGGTATAAGAAACATTTTGACTATTTACCTGTGTCCAGAGATAAAAGGTTTCAAGATGAGCATATGGTAAATCAAGTGAAGAGTAAGGCTGTATATGCAAATACATCCATTACTGAGACTGGGGACTTGTATGACGAATACTATCTGAATTTGAAACTACTCTACTTGCACCCATCTTTCAGTTTCGAGCCTCCAAAAATTTGGCTTCCAGCTGATGAATATTCGATAAGCGAGAAACAAATTTCTCGAATAGAACAAGAGGTTGACGGCTTGTCTGGAGGTACGACGAAGGGAGCGGCCATTCTGATAAGTCGGCATGGGATATACTCCAGAATTTCTATCTCAGAAGCACCACCGGATTACAAATGAGATAGTGCCTTTAAATTTCGTATTTATCTAATCTTTCTTTAATTCTTAAACCTTTTAACAACATGTTCCAACCTTGTAGTGTTTTCAATTTGCGAAGCTCCATTTCTTTACGCTTAGTATTCATCATTTCAGAAAACCAGAGTCGTTTTACATTAATTTCATCCTCCTCTAAAATGAGTACGCCCTCAATAACTGGAACTGCAAACCCTGGCCGAACTGAGAAGTCAAATCCAGTAACAACCGGAACGTAGCTAATGGTGTTTTCTTTTTTCAAGATATCCCCTATATTCTTAAGCTTCAACCAAGAGCATCCATTTGGTTTCATCCAGTCTTTGAAAATCTCAATATTTCCGAACTTGTTTCTAGGCAAGTGCTTGATATTGTCCTTATCCACTACAATTTTCAATGGTGAGTATTTGCACGTTTGAATAAAACTGTACAATTTCAATGTGGTAAATGCATGCTGCTGCTGTTGTTGTTGATGAATCGCAAAATCTAAAAATCTTCTTCGTCTTTTAAATGATCGTCTGACCTGGGGTGTTTTGATGGGACATTCCAATTGGGACTCAATGATTGATCTACCTAGCATTTTCCATTGTTGTAAGGACTTCCCCACAGTGATGCAGCTCCTAAGGTAGACAGATTCTTTCTTGCCGTCTATGCGAGTCTTTCCTAGCAGTTTGGATCCCGCCTCGATCAGCTCGTTATATCGTAAACTTGAGTATGTTACCACATTTGGGTTTCGTTTCATCCCAGCTTTGGTAGCAGGTATATGGCAATTTAATAGGGCAACTTGTGACAAAGTTTCAATTTCTGCACCGTCGATGCCTTTGGTTCTTCCACTATTTAATATCCTAATGACTGAGTTAAAATATAACGCAGATCGACCTGACAAAGTTCGAACATCGAGCTTCTTGAATCCGCGATATGCGACGTCGGGCATATATCTGGAGCTGGTCTCAAAGATTGTATTGAATTCCGTTAAAGACACAACATGATGCATGGTCATCAGATTCAAGTTATCGACAATAGGAAAATAGTTAAGTGTGGTATATTCTGAAACGTCTGTTTTAGTGTTGGTCTTCTCATTATTAATCCTCTTCAACTTCATATAGGTTTTGGACTCCTCGTGGAAAGCAATATTCTCGATTACGAAAATTTCATCTTTGTCTAGCGGATTTATAACTTCAGTCCAATAATAAGGATAGAGCAAGTCATTATCCTTGTTTCTTGCTAGTTTGGGTCTGTCAGCCTTTGGTTGCCGTATCTTGTCACTGCTTTGCTTATCTACAGGTAGAAGAGGTAAGGAAAATACTAATCTCGCCAGAAATCCGAGAATTCTTAAAATGCAAGTGAACAATTGTGCGCCGGTATCTCTGTTGTGTTCTAGTTTGGAGGCAATGGATGCGAAAGCTTTGACTGATGAAATTGGTTCTGAATTAACTTGGTAATTGCTAATATTGCAATCATTAAGTTCGTTTCTAGGGATATATCCTAATACTCTAAATCCATTACCACTGACTCTAAAATTGAGTCTAAACCACTTTATTGCATACTTTAATATGTAATTCAAGTCGGTGATGTGTGTCTCCTTGAAACCCTTCGCTAATGATTTCCAGAAGGTATGGCTCTTCTTAGTCAATTTCTTGGGAAGTTTTTTCTTTAGTTTCCTTTGCACTGATCTTGAATTGATCCACGTATTCCGTTGGTATGCATGTAAGAGATATGATAGTATTCCCATGTATCTGATCGAAACTTTACGCTTTCTCTCATTGATAGCCTCCCGTCGCCGCAAAGCCAATTCGTCTCTTTGAAGTTGATTCCGTTCTGGTATAGCTGGGTTTATGATAATATTGAAGGACTCCTCTTGTGGAGCACTGAATTGCACATCTTCCCATTCGCTTAAGGTATCTGAGTCGTAATCGGATTCAGAGAGAATGTCCAAGTGGTCTTCAGCGCTATATTTCCTTTTCAGGTCATTTGTCTCATGGGGTGCTGTATCATCTTCTGAATCCGACGATACGTATAGTTTGAATTCCATGTAATACACCCAGCGATAATATGAAGGTGAATGCACAGTGAAATGAAATCCAAGCATTTTTAATTTCAAAAAAAAGATAGCTTATGTAAGCTGTCAAAGTGACATTAAGAATGAATTATGTGACTTATGTCATCCCATTCGGTCAACAGACGGTACTGTGAATTGTGGGGGAGAAGGGAGTCATGGCCATAGGCAGTTATGCTATCAATCTTTCCCTGGGGTATATAATTATTAACCGTTTTAAACCCTTGTAGCGAGTCAGGATCAGCAACCACGTTCTCCTGCTTGCGGAACACGTATGTGGAGGTATTCTTTGGTAATTCAAGAGGCTCTCCAACAAGCCTCAAACCTCTGAAGTATGCAACTGAGTTGTCCTTCTCGTCTCTTACTTTCGATGGAGTGAAGAATTCCTCAGTGTTCGCTGTACCAGTGTGTTTGATGTGCACAGGAACAAGATTTGCGACGAAGGATTCTAAGGGAGCGCTGTCGTTTATTTCAATGGACATTTCGACGATGTACTCAGAGGCAATGTATGTGTCTACTTTGAGGAGAAAGCTGTGTATGTACCTACAAGAAACAGAATGCTAATCGTAGACGCGGGTGTGTTTTTTTATACGCGCATTTTTCAGTGCGATTGGGTACGGATGTTGCCTGCAAGCTGCGAAAGTGAAGTCTAAAGAAAGAAGAAGAATAAGACAGAATACATTCTACAAGGTGAACGATATCAGAGTTCAGGTTGCTTTCAGATAAGACTTCATTTTTGAAGGTTCCGTACTAAGGAAGTGTCGCATAAGCATCTCAAAGTTGCGTGTCTATTTCTTTTCACATTTGCAAATTTTATTTGTAAAATATTTAACCAAACGAATCTTCTGTCTTTCACTAAAAAGTAGTTAGGCAGAGATCCATATATCAAACTGAAACCTTCTCTATACTAGTTTGTTCATTACAATAATGACACGAGTTGAAACGTATCCAAAAATGAATGTATAAAAAAGCACTACCGTATATCATAAAGAACTCTGAGCTACTGAAGTTTGGGGGAAAGCATCAGGACTATTCATCGCTGCTTCCATCACTTACTTCATAAGTGAGACCAGTGAACCATAAGAAAGAACATAACTGTTCGAGAAAAGGTGATGATCATCGTAATATCTTGGCAAAATGTCGGCCTACTCATTTCCTGTGAGGCTCGTAAGCGTATGCCGCGGACATCCGCGGCATACACTTGATGGACCCTTGAACCCTTCCCTCCGAATCTTCTTTTCAAATACTACCCATATGACTAAGTATATACTATCTTATGTACATGAATTGTGCTGTGGAGATAGAGATAGACATATTTTGGCTTTTTATAAAAGGGGAATTCTTGTTTGCAGCCATCGTAAATGCAACACGAATTCTTCATGCAGGTAACGATTGACTCAGGACCTGATTTGCAAATATATAAAAGATAAGCTTTCCCACATCCAACTTTCCAGAGTTTCCTCATCACCAGTGAGCTTGATAAAATGACCGCAGACAAGAATCCGCTTCAGATAGTTGATATCACAACTATCGACAAAAAGTTGGCTGCAGAACTTCTTAATGCCACCACATCTGAGGGCTTCCTCTATGTTGAGGGCCACGGCTTGTCAGTGCAGGAAGTAGACGATCTTTTCCAACTCTCAGAAGAATTCTTCAAGTTGCCCTTAGACTACAAAGAGAAATTTAACATTGACTCGTCTAATAACGGATACAGCAGAGTAGGGGCAGAAGTATTGGATCTTTCCGGCGGCAAAAAAGTAGGCGATCCTAAGGAGGCCATGAACTTTTGTTGCTTGAACTATGAAACGGGCTCATTTTCCAGGCCAGTACCTGATTGGTTTCACGAAGATCCAGACAGATACAGGAAAATTACAGATATTAGCAGAAAGCTTTATGACTTGTCGGTGAAAGTGTTGAAGGGATTAGCTATTGGTTTGGAAATTGAAGATACTGACGAGTGCAAGGGCGAGGACTGGTTCTCCTCCAGGTACCACCCAAACAAGCCTTCAGGAACAACCCTCAGATTCTTACATTACCCTGGCCAGAAGACATTAAGTCCGGAGGAGAAGATTCGTTGCGGGGCACACAGCGATTATGGTTCGCTGACGTTATTGTTCCAGCGAGAACATCAAGAGGGGCTAGAAATATACTCGCCTGTAGCCAAAGAATGGTTACCAGTTCCATTTGTTCCAAGCAGAATTGAAGGTGAGGCCCCGCCGCTTGTGGTGAACATTGCCGATCAATTGAGTTTCTGGACCGCAGGAATATTGAAGTCCACCATCCACAGAGTTAAGTTCCCGGCAGAAGTACAAGAGACTGGACAATCTCGTTACTCCATTGTATTATTCAGTCACCCTAGTGACGACACTTTGTTGGAGCCTGTGCCTAGTAAAATGGTTAGGGATGTAAAGGGAAGAGGTGTTAATAGAGAGGGTGCGAAAATAATCACTGCAAGGGAACACTTAGATAAGCGATTGGCTTCAACTTATGGATGGGAAAAGAAATAAGAACATTCACCTATAAAATGTGTAGTGATGAAGATATATTATGCTTTCAAAAGATCGAATAGTGTATGGAAGTAGTAAATGGCCCCAAGAGACATGATGCTTAAGGCTGCCTCAAGCGGCCAGCCGCTCATGCGATGGTTTTTTTTTTTTTCGCTATATATTTTTTTGTTAAGCGCTACAGGCGGTTGATAAGAAAAGGAAATGGTTTACCGTGAATCTACGCACAGTTCTAGTTGGTGGGAATTGGGACTTGTCCTTCTTTTTTTGTTATCTTTCTCAGAGCGAGGATTTATAAAGGAAATGTCACCAGCATTACCTTCGCGCTCTCCCCAACAGTTCCTACCCCGGAGCCCGCTAGTCACATCGCGAAAGACACCCCAGTTGCAAGCCAACATCGATGCACAGATCGCTGACAATGTTGAAGATATAGTGCAAATAATCAATGATAACGAGACTCGAAATTTCCAGCTCGGGGTGGTTTTGTTAGTGATTGCAGTTTCCTCATGGATTGTTGGTCTTGAGTTGGTCAATGCTGTATTAAAAGGAGACGAGTACCGAAAACCTTGCCTCTTTGCTTGGATCACTGGAAGTTGTTTTACATTGAATTTTGTTCCAGATCTTGTTACCTTTGTATACAATAAAATAGTGGGTGGTGACAATTCCGCTGGCGAAAATGAAGCAAACCCGCTGCAATCATCACTGGATATGGGAGAACACACTGCATTACTTTCCACTTCTCAATCCGCATCATTATCTGTCTCAACGGCCGAGAAGTTCTCATTGAACGATGAACCAATTGAATTGACAGGCAAGGAAATCGCCATCTTAGCTTTTCAAGTTGCTGTAATTTACTCCTTTTACAACATCTTTGTTATGTTAGCCCTTCAATATACGTCGGCCTCCAACCAAACAGTGTTGGGCTCGACCACTTCTATATTCACTCTTTTCATTGGTGTTTGGATAGGTATCGACAAGTTCAGCATTAAAAAGTTGGTCTGCATCTTCATCAGTTTGGCTGGAGTTTTCCTTATCAACTGGTCCGAAGGAGGGTCCTCCGGTGGAGACGGCAATTCAAAGTTTAGTCCAAAAAATCCGATCTTGGGGAACAGCTTGGCACTTCTTGGTGCTCTTATGTATGCATTCTACCTTATCTTGATGAAAGTCAGGTGTGGAACAGGTAAAACCACAAACGAAAGGCGATTATTTGGATGGGTCGGCGTTTACACATTCTTGATGGGTATACCATGCATTATCTTTGTACATGTTATTGAATTCGAAACCTTTGAGTTCCCTCCTCCATCCAACAAGATCTTGTTTCTGGTTCTAATCAACGGTACTTTTTCAATCATATCAGATTATGCCACCATCCTTGCAATGTTGGTCACTAGTCCGCTAGTAACATCCTTGTCACTCACATCGGCAATCCCAATTACGATCTTTATAGATTTTGTAATTGCATATGTGACAGGCGAAAGCAATGGAAAAGATGACAACGGGAAATTTATTTACTTTTTGGGTATTGTAAGCATTTTGATGTCGGTCGTGCTTATCAATGTCAATTTGACTTCGGAAAACGAGTTGATAAATGAGTTTATCGAGGAGGCATTAGAAGAGGCAATTAGGGAAGATGAGGCGCTCTCTCCGGTTCTCTCGCCTTTGTTATCTCCAGTACCACCGCATGCATCCCGTTCGCCTTATATGTTTGGTAATGACCCCACTACCTCTACTTCTACTGGAGTTAACTTTAAGACAATATTCAGCTCTTTCTCCCCCAAAGTTAAGGCAAAAGTACCGCATTCTCCAGTGCTGGCTATTCCAGGTTTCGAATTACCTCAGAGTCAGATTGAAGGCTTGAACTCAATTGATTCTGCCGCTGACCCACAAGACGGACAAGACGGACGAGTCTTGATCTTCGGAGGAAAGAACCACAGGTATCGGGTCAAGGGCTTATACCACGAGGAAAACATTGAACAACAAAATACTGATTAGCATTGGAGGTAAAGGAAACATTAGATATTAGAAAATCATTTAGAAAGTGATATTATTATAATAATGTGTATAAATCTCTGTCTACATCTCTCTCTCTAACAAACTTACTGCCTCTCTGGTGTCGATGTTCGCATTTTGACGCATTCATCTCGTTCTCTAATCTCTATCCATACTAGTGTGCAATTTATGTTCTCTCATAAAAAGTGAAGAAATGAATCCCAAAACGACAGTTGCTAAGGCAAAAGCAAAAGCACCCTTGCATCCACTTTCATATGAGTCTCTGATTGCTTGCTGAACAACCTTTGGCGCATTATTGGTGTAATGTGCACTTTCCAATGCCTTTTTGATAATCTCATGCGCTTCAATTGGGTCATTAATGATTCTTGAAACACGATTTGTCAATCCGTTCAGGAGTAAATGTTGGAAAATAGCACTTGCGATTGAGACCCCAAGTGTGGAGCCTGTAGCTCTGAAAGTATACTGAATCGATGTCGTACAAGCTTGGTACTTCGAAGGCACTGCAGCAATCAACGAGAGTAAAGTGATTGTCAATAATGAAGAATATCCCAACCCTGGAAGCACCGTCATCGTGAACTGATTAAACAAGCTCACCTGGGGAGTGATACTGAAAATATTGAAAACACCAACCACAGAAAGCAAGCCTGAAAATATGGCTAATTTGTAATACTTTCCTGTACGCTTCATGTAGAGACCGGCACCAACAGAACCACACAGGACTCCGAGAAAATTTGCAGCCAATCTCAAACCATTTTCGCTAGCAGAAAGTCCCATAACCGAGGTGTAGAAGATAGGCAAATAAAACAAATAAGTAAACACAGCCATACTGTAAAACCAATTAGTCAATGACGATGACAATATGGTCCTCTCCACAAGTAATTCGACGGGAATTACTGGTTCAGGTGAAACATATAGTTCCACATACACAAAAGCAACCAAAAGAAGAAGCAGTCCCACCACCAATTGAATAAAAATCAACAGCAGGAATTCAATTTCTCTACCACCAAATGATGCTGCTGCCATGATCCCCATAAGGGCAGCTACTAGGCATGACGAGCCTAAAAAGTCCACTCTTTTCAACTTCGTGGTGATATCACTACCATGGGCACCCAAACCAGGAGAGCCTTCTGGCAAGTTCAAATTCCACCAGATAGAAAGGCCAACGATAGCAGCCAAGGGCACTTGGAGTATGAAAACATATCTCCATCCCAACCAGTCAGAGACAAGACCACCAAGAATACCGCCTGAGGCAGCTCCCAATCCGAAACAAATATTAGCCAAACCTTGAAACAAACCTCTTGATCTGAGAGGCACAATATCACTCATGGTGATCGTTCCAAGAGAAGTCAAACCTCCCCCACCTATACCAGTGATAAATCTCCCCACAATCAAGCAGATCAACGAATTCGTAGAACATATGAGACAGCCAAGACCGAACGAAGCGGAGCAGAAAAGTAATACAGTCTTTCTACCAAAGATGTCAGATATCTTACCGAATAATGGTTGAAATGCCGAACATGATAAGAGGTAGGCAGTGGCTATCCATGAAATACTCGAAATCGCGTTGAGCTCGGATGCAATCTCCGTCAAGAGAGTGGTAACAACTGTGGTATCCAAAGCAGCCAAGTACGATGCCATAAACAAACTTGAAACAACAATATACACTTGGGCCTTTGGCATTGCATAGTTTTTGTCGTCGTCGTCGTGGTCGTAGTCTGCTGAGTTAGAGGTGTTTGCCGTAGCTCCATATTCTGCTGGGGCTTCATGGTCAAGGAGGCTTTGCTCCTCAGCAGCAAGCTCACCAGCGACTAGACCCGGGGTCCCAGTGCTGGGATCCCTGAGAGGATTCTGGTGTAACCGAGCTGTCATTTCGTTGGGTTCCAATGGGCTTACATATATTTAATCTCCGTAGCGAGACTTAAGCGATTTTTATGAAGCGGAAATTTTTATGAAGCGGAATATTTTTTTTCGAGCCACACCTTATCGTGAGAGAAAGGGCAATAAGTTGCAACTACTTTCGGCCTCAGGCGATAAGAAAGTTAGAAACAATGTATTTTCCACTCACCACCACTCCAGACTTTTTGTACATATCTGTGTAGTAGCTGGTAACAAAGGGAACGGATCTAAAGGCTGGTATCTATCAGAAACGTAGAGGAATGCATTTTAGTGGTTATACTCTACAAAACCCAACCCCTTCATTAACAAGGGTTCCCAAAGTTGCATGTAATTACTAGATGAGACAGAGCTTCAACGTCCCACTCTAAGATCTATCAGTGCTGTTCCATCTCCGCTACATTTGAAGCTTTAGCCAGAGCTGTATACAGTCCGTCCGAAATGTTGAGTATGGTGCAGACTGAGAGTCCGAGGAAAAGCAGCAATGAAATCACAGGCTTCAGTACGGTCAAGTCCATTCCCATGACTTCCCCCACATGTCTTGCAACGACATCTGGCTAAACCGAATCGCACCCGACCATAGTAAGACTCATCATATGCATCGAGCAAGACTCATGTATATTCGGTAAGGTGTATTTTTTCACGACTTTACACTTTTCTCTGTGCTTCCTTTAAAAACGTTTTTTGTTCTTCAAATCTGCCCCGTCTTGTATTCACACGCAAATCGCTCGGCTTGTGCTCGTTTAAGCAAGGCAGCCCTGTAAACTTTCGTGTGTATGTTTGGCGCTTCCCCATATTTTACTGTATGTAGTCCCAAACCCCTCATTGTCTGCGACAGTTTGGTGAACGCGCAGTAATTTTCCACCATGTGGATGTCGGTGATTTTCTAGAAATGGAATGCGAAGCTGGGGACCTTCACAATATAAGTAGGCACATAAAACGCAGCATAAAGAGAGTCAGCATTGATTTTTTTGATACGTCTTGACGATAATCGAGGAAGCCAGACTTCTAGAGGGAATACGAGAGACATCTAGAGTGTGTTTGTGTGGAACTACGGAGAGCTGGTGTGTGTTACATAAGCTCGTTTTTAAGCTCGTTGTTTTTTTTGGTCCTCGTTTAAAGGTGCAAGAAAATAAATAATTGACAGGCTACTTTTTTCAGACACGCTACTTTCAATTGACATCTTTTTTGCATACCCACAACTCTCCTATTCAAAGATATCATGGAGACATTGGAAGTGCATTCAAAAGACTTCTTGGTCAAGTGGATTCACGCTCCCGAGGGTTCGGTTATCGACTGGCAAGCGAAGCCGCTTAAGAAGTCGATCAACTTTGCTATCTACAAGAAAGAGGAAGGAGGATTAAATGACTCAACAATAAAAGCTCCTCCTTTGACTGCTCCTGGCAATAATAGTCCAACAATAGGAAGTAGCAATGGCTCTCCTGCATCCTCTACATCTGGTAACTCATCTCCAAAAGCACTTGCAGCAAACGGTCCGACAACAGTTGATGGGAGTACGTCCAATGGCTCATCAACTCGACGTAATTCGAGTGCAAATACCGGGCGGCTCAGATCTACGTCTGTAGTTTCCGTAAATGAACTCTCGGAATCCGCTTCAAATATCTACAAGACACTCTCGAGATCCAACTCCAGAACAGGATCATTCTCATCAAATTTGACAAATTCAGAATTGATTTTAGTTAAGGATTACAAGAAATTGGTTAGTGGGGAATTGGTACACGGGAAATTTGATGTCACTCAAGGGGGAATTTACGCATTCATATTTGATAACTCTTTCTCAAAGACAATTGGTAAGAAAATTCTATTCAGTACTAAGATCATACAATCGCAACGTCCCGCTCCATCGGCAGGGCTTGAAACTGCATCAAGCATAGCAAGAAAACCAGACTCGAAGAAAACAGAATCTTTCACCAATGTCAAATCTTTGGCAGGTACTACTACTGACCCTGTAAATAGTTCTTTATCGGATGGATCTTCTTCCTCTTCGTCGGCTCCATTTTATGGACAAAGTTCAGAATCATCAGAACTTATTTCGACCTCACAGCCCGCCACAAAATCTAGAAGATCTCAAAAGTCTCAGGGGAATACTGGTAGAGATTTGCAATCAATATTGAGACCTAAAAATGGAGAGTTATTACAAGGAACTTTGTTGAAAAGAAGAAGAAAGAAGCTACAAGGTTTTACCAAGAGATTCTTTGTACTCAATTTCAAGCATGGCACGCTATCTTATTTCAAGTTGAATGATAACAAATTACGGGGACACATGCCAATAAAGCTTTCTATTGTGAGCGCCAACGCCAAAAATCGTGAAATTATAATTGATTCCGGCGTGGAAGCATGGGACTTGAAAGCATCCACTGCCGAAGATTTCAAATCTTGGGTTGACGCCTTCAATCAAGTAAAAAGATCACATTACGCCAACAAACACTCGGATCTGCAAGTAATCGTGGGTAGTGAAGCTGCTGAAAGCACACCTGTAGCATCATCTACTCTTTTGAACCAATTGTCGCAAAAAATAGCCAGTCTTGAAGTACACCATTCATCAAAGCATCTCATCCAAGAAATTCAAAGTGATATCGTTCAATTAAGAAGCAATTTGCATACCAGCAGCAATGATGACGATAACAACTCTATATTCTCCAACGGTGACTATTACGATGCGAAGGAATATTTGGATGCAATCAACTCAGGTGTTGTGTTTTTGAATGAAGTGCCAGCGCCTACTCAACTCGAGATAGCATCTGAATCTCACCAACCGTCTAATGCCTCCGAGAAACCAAAGAACGAAGGCAATGACCTCGTGGCAACGAAAACTACCAGCAAACCATCAGACGAGGAAGATGATGAAGTAGAAGAGTTGCTGTCTTCATCGTCGGACGAAGAGGACAACCTGTTACCAGAGCTTTCCATTGTGAAGACCATGTCCGTTTCGGATGATCACGACTTGTATCCCTTACCTATCGACAAACCTATTGAAAGAGACTACACGATCCCAATTTTTGAACATCCACCACCATCAATATTGTCTTTCGTGAGGAAAAATGTAGGCAAAGATTTGTCTCAAGTGGCGATGCCCGTGACGATGAATGAACCCTTGTCCATTTTACAAAAATATTCGGAATTCATGGAATACTGTGAGCTTATTGACAATGCACTTCAAGCTAATTGCGACGTTGCAACTGGAGAGAGGATATTACGAATTGCTGCGTTTGCAGTATCCTCATTATCCTCTATGAGAGCGAAGGAGAGAAATATCAGAAAACCGTTCACTCCTTTATTGGGCGAAACTTATGAGTTGGTAAGAGAAGACTTCGGAATCAGAATTTTAACAGAGAAGGTTCTTCACAGACCACCGGTATATGCGATGTTAGTCGAATCTAAAGACTGGGAGTTCAATTTTAGTCCTTCCCCAGAACAAAAGTTTTGGGGAAAAAATGCTGAAATTGTTACCAGAGGGGTTGCGAAATTGACCATAAAGGAATCTGGAGAAGTTTTCCTGTGGAGCCAACCACTGACATTACTCAAGAATATTATCGCAGGCGAGAAATACGGAGAACCTTCGTCCACACTAACTGTCAAGTCATCTTTTGGCTACAAAGCAGTTGTCGACTTTGCCAAAGGTGGAATGTTCAGCGGCAGACTGGAAGATTTGACTATCAAGGCATTCAATATACAAACAAAGAAACAATTACCCTATGAGGTGGTTGGAAAGTGGACAGAATCGTTAACCTTGAAGACCAACACGACGGAAAGATTGATTTGGACAGTAGGAGAGTTGTTGCCAAATCCTGCAAAGCAGTTTGGTTTCACCAAGTTTGCAGCAACTTTGAATAAAGTAACAGAAATTGAAGAGGGTAAACTTCCGCCTACAGATTCTCGCTTGAGACCAGATATAAATACATACCAGAAGGGTAATGTAGACGAAGCAGAGACATTGAAAGTTGAATACGAAGAGAAGCAGAGGGCCAGAAGGAAGGAAATGGAAGCTAACGGTACTAAACACACTCCAAAGTTTTTCCGTCAAGTTTCGGATGACAATGATACAGAATGGGTTTATATCACTGGAGAGAAGAGTTACTGGAATAGACGGAAGAGGGGAGAATGGCAAGACATGCCCACATTATGGTGATATATACTTTACATCAAATATACACTGAACAAATGTTCTTCTGTACGAATCATGCTGAACATACGCAAGAATTAACGACCAGCGGCCAGAAAAATCCGCGTGTTGAAGTTTTAGTTCTTTTCCTTTCCGTTGAGTAGCCTGGCTAGCTCAATCGGTAGAGCGTTTGACTCTTAATAAGAGAAGCGATCAAAAGGTTGCGGGTTCGACCCCCGCGTCGGGCTAATTAATTTTTTTTTATTTTCAAAATATTGTTAGTATACTTTTTTTTATTATGTATTAGTGATTCATTCTATTCGTTAAAGTTTGAGGTTCAATCTTTCCTCTGAACTACTTCTAGAGGGCATATCGAAAAACTCGTTTGTATCTGGGTCAACAACGGGGGTGAATGTAGTTGCAGCCAGGGCAGAACCGTGACGGAAAGGGGTGCCTCCGTTGTTCCTGGTGAATAGCATAAACTGGAGTTGTTTACGCAAACTATTCACCAATGCCCTTTGTAGATTGAGCTCATCCTTCATCATGAAGTTGTCATTCACCAAACCGTTTAAAATGCCTTCCCTTTCATTTTGAGACGTGGATTCTCGGCTGATATATGGCAAGATCCTATCGTCTAATTCGAATTTGAGTCGGTTGAGTTCGAAGTTCAAAAACAATAATTTATCCTGATTTTCCAGGGAAGACAACTCAGAACTGAACTTGTTGATCTCTTCCATCGGTTCATGGTAACCCAAATTTGTTATCTTGCCCAGGGTTATCAGATTCAAGATTTTATTTATTTGACGGTGAAGTAACTCGTTTTCCTTCGTAAGGTTATCCACTTTGTGAGTGAGACTATTCATATAGGGGAGAAGTTTGCTCAACTGACAGTTGTTATTTTGTAAATGAATTTCAAGCGAAGTTTCGCTTGCACCGACCCAATCACATCCAATTTCCTGTGCTGGACATTTTATGTGACCCATGTGACTGCAGTTTTCTTCGTGTTTTGCGAGGTTCTTCATTGGAATGAAGTTATTTGAGCAAAGTTTGCATGATTTGTAGTTGAAAAGACATTCTTGTTCCAAGTGATGCTCCTTCGAGATTGCTGTGATTTCAGCTTGACACAATTCACATGGGAATATCTTATGGATGCACTCATGATTTGACTCACTTTCGGTTTCAGCTCCTGTGCCGTCTTCCTCCTCCTCTAGGAGTCTTCTCTCAACTAGTAATTTGCATGTTTCCCTTTCTTCCTTACCATCCCTTAGTATAGCTCGATACCCATTACATGATACTCCCGTATATCCACAGTCACTAAGCATGTGATGATAAGTTTCCCAGCGACATCCTGTCCAAGTGCATCCTCGTTCATGGTTCAAGCAATACACTTCAAGCTCGTCAACAAGATTAGATATAATGAGCGGCGTTGGGAACAACTCGTTAGAGTTACTAGAGTCTAGTGGAGTTCTATCCAAGGGACACGACCCAATTAGTCTCTGAATTCCATCGTCGTTGTCAGAGTTATGACCATTCTCATCTTCGTCTTCTTCACTCCTTGCAAATCGCCTCCTTACTCTCAGGCTTTGGTTTTGAACCTTAAGAAATTCATAAATGCAATCTTTGCAAAAAGTGTGCCCACAAACGGTGGTTAGCGGTTCCACAAATGGCTGCTGACAAATTAGACAGCATAAGTGGTCGTTGGGAGACTTATATTTAACGTTCCTTATGTTTGGCTTATCATCTTTATCCACAAGATTGAACGAAATCGTGTAGTTATCTATTTGCTGATTTGTATAGTGGGGTACTTCCTCGGTCATAATGTGATGGGCACCACAGTGAGATAGTTACAAGAAAGAACGCCGTACACCACTTCAGCCGAATATGAAACGATTACAGACCGTGTAAGTGCCTAACAAAACCTGTTCACAGACTATTCTGTTGTTAAAGAGAGAAGAAAACTCACATCATTGTGCGGCCTAAACGATTAGTGCAACAGTTTAATGGGGCATAGTAATGTATATTTTGGTTCACACACGACTATATGGGGTAAGACAATCATAGCCATAGGCACTCGCCTTTTCAGATAGAACGTCTTTCAAGCTTAGACTAAGATGGTTCAGCTAGGGATCGATCGAGCCAACATCAAAGGACGTGAAAAAAAAGAAGGTCGCACCCAGATTCGAACTGGGGTTATTTGGATCAAAACCAAAGGTGATAACCACTACACTATGCAACCTTTTTGCGAAATAGAAATGTTCGCGAACAATTAGGTGACAGCAGACAAATCTAGATATTAGCCGTATGACTTGTATACGACTCTTAAGTACGAATAAGCTTATATCAACAACATATATTTGTAGTCAGAGGTACGAGAGAAGTGAGCAAGAACAGCCAACAAAGCTAGGGCCTAAATCAATGGGACGGCAGTTCCATCACCTCTTGGATCGGTTCCTCCAGCATAAATCAAATTGCCATCTTTACCAATATTCTTAATAATTTGGGCCCTTCCAAAAAGTCTTCTACGGTCACCTTTAATCACCTTGACGGTGTGTCCTAATTGTTTAAGCTCCTGGACAACATCATCTTCGATACCTTCTTCCAAAGCTACAATGGTCACAGGTGTACTAACGGGTCCATCGGCCCCACGACCACGGTCCACGCCCTTTGGATCTGGCATCAAGCAGAATCTGGGTTTATTTACCAGTTGTTGTGGGTTCATGGCAAAAACAGTCAAGTTGAGTACATGCTGAACGTGTCCAACAGGTTGCATGTACCCACCCATATTTCCAAACGAGGCATATAACGAGGAGTCAGAGTCGTTAGTAATCATTGACGGGATAATAGTGTGATAGGGTCTCTTGCTTCCTTGTAATGAGTTTTTGGACCCTTCAACCAAGTTGAAGTTTGCTCCTCTATTATGCAAGCAAAATCCAAATTCTGGTACTACAACGGCAGAACCAAACGTCTCGTAAACTGAGTTTATAAAAGAGCATGCGTCACCTTTGGAGTCAGTAACAGTGAAGTACACCGTATCTGACTTATTCGAGGGGTTGGGTACACCATGTGTGATAACCTCACTGTCCAAAATAGTATCCAGCTTGAATAATTCCGATCTGGATCTAAGGTATGACTCGTGTAAAAGACCAGCCAATGGAGCTTCACCAAAGTCAGGATCAGAGACGTATTCGTCTGAATCATAGAATCCCAATTTGCAAAGTTCAATTAATAAGTGCAAATACTCAGAAGAGTTATGTTGCATCTTGTATAAATCAATCTTTTGCAGCTTCTGAAGCTCTTGTAACATCCCCAAGGCTAATAATGCGACTAGACCTTGCCCATTGGGTGCTATTTCCCATACTCGTTTTCCTTCGAAAGTGGTTGAGATCGCGTCTGGGAAAGTTGACTTATGGTTTTTTAAATCTTCAAGTTTGAGCTTATGTCCCCGTGACGCGGTTGTTGAAATAATTGCCTCTGCCACTTCACCCTCATAAAACCCACTCTTCCCCTTTTGTGCTACCAACTCGAATACTTTGGCCAATGGTTCATTGAATGCAATATCCCCCTCTGGTGGAGTCTTACCTTTCTTGTCCAAAAAGATAATTTCCCCCTTGGAGAAGTCAAGATTCTTGTTCTGGTCTTTCAATTTTTGTTCACCTGAGGCCCACAAATTTGCAGATATCTCATGCACGACGAACCCATTTCTAGCCAAGTCAATCGCTGGCGCTAATATTTGACTGAGGGTTACCTTTCCAGACCCCCACTTTTCGATTGCATCTAACCAGCCTGCAATTGCACCAGGTACAGTGATTGCAAAGATCGAATGCCATGGTATACGAAGCGCTGCGGGGTCGTTTAATTCTTTCTTTACATCGTTGATTGTTACATCAGCACCGCTTCGCCCAGAGCCATTCAAACCATGGACTTTTTTTGTTTCATTTTCATAGTACAACGCGAAACAGTCACCACCAATTCCAGTAGAGGTGGGTTCTAAAACACATAAACATGCGGAGACGGCAACGGACGCATCCACGCAATTACCACCAAGCTCTAATACTCTTATGCCTGCTGCTGAAGCTGCAGGCTGCAGCGAAGCAACAATGCCCTTGGTTGAATAAACGACTGACCGCTTGGAATCAAGTGAAAACGATGTCATATTGTAATTGAATAGGAGGAGTTGATCAGCTTTCTTTAGCCATTTGCGGAACCGAACTTTTATAAGCTAAAGCCGATCCACGCGTGAATTTTTGAAAACATCAATTTTCCTGCGTGCAGCCAGTACTCCTACTGTTATCTTACCCTCATCCGTAGCTAGAAATGTCAGATGACGATGAAAATGGAGGAAGCTTTGTAGTCCCCGATGAGGAGCTCTTAGGCACAAGCACTCAGCTACCAACAAATCCCATAATAAATGCACTTCCAACGGATGAAGAGCTATTGGTTGCACACTCTGTTGTCAGGCTAGTGCTATCGAGAGAGGTGAAGGGACTACTTATTAAGCGAGATCACTTCACTGAAGTATACTCACAGTATCCAGACGTGAGGCGAATAAAATTTGAAACTTTGTTTCCTATAGTACAGGGTATTTTAAATGACGTCTACGGGCTCCAGTTGGTAAATGTTCCCGACAAAGTTGCTGCTTCCAGAAGCAACCGTAAAAAGAGAACTGACAGCGACAACAGTAGTAATAATAAAAGCAGTAATAGAGGGAGAGCTTCACAAACAACAACAGCATCGGCCACTTTTACTGGCACCAACACACCTACCGGAGAAACTGCACCAACAGGTGAGAGCAATAGCAAATGGTTCTGCTTGGTTAGCGTCTTGCCTTCGAACGCCAAAAATATCCTAGGAGAGATTTGGAGAGAGGATGCACTGAAGAAGGTTGCCAATGGTAGAGACGAAGACGATGAGCAGTATCTCTTACCGAAACACAGCAAGACTGAGACACCCAACGCGAACGCCGACCTTGTGAAAACCGGGGTGTTGACGGTAGTCATAAGTGTGATTTTGTTGTCTGCTGGACGTATCTCAGAGCAGGAGCTACTCAAGCTATTAACCAAGTTTGGACTTTCCGAGAGTATCAACGAAAGGAACTCTTCATTAAACTTGTCGACAATAGACTTACTACAGGAATTCGTCAAGCGAGAGTACTTGGACAAAGAGGGTGACAAGGACAGTGGTATTGTAGACTACACACTTGGAAGGCGTCTGCTTGCAGAATTCAGCCCGCAATCGCTATATGATTTGGTACAGAATATCTATGGCACAGATTTCGATCTTGACTTGCAGGCGAAGACAATGAATAGCATTGAGAGAGTGTATGGTGAAAATGCAGCCCTAAGAGAACATATGAAGGAGCAAGAACAGGTCGATGTAGCGAGAGAGGTAGAATAATACGAATAAACAGCTTATGAAGTGTAGCGATGGTTTCCAGCGCTGCATAGCGCGTGGACGTTAGAGCGGAATCCGGAATTACTAGTCAAATCGGATGCAAGCGCATCTAAACTGGCTGATGGCAGAGAATGTTTCCTAAAACGCAAAAGTTCATGCAAGATGAGAGAGATTGTCACATGTGTAGTGCTCAAAATATGAAAAAGTAACAGGCCCAGCAAAATCACAAGATCGAAATCGCAGCGGAACAGCGCTTAAATTGTGGGGCAATACTATTCATAGATGCTCGGTTCGCGCGTGCAAAATCGGACCCTGTGGTGGAAGAGATTGCTTGCACTACCCAAGACCAGAGAAGGTGTATTCGGCAAGACACAATTCTTTGTATAGGCGTTTGATCCTTATAGATTACCTTCACCTCCACCTTTCTCGTTCGTAGCACCCTTCCACTTGCTTTAGCCACTTCCGTTTCTGAGCTACGAGTGTGGTACACAGAGAAGATTCGTTGGACCTTGCATTCCTGAGCGCTCTCGATTTTGCCTTGTGATTGTGCATGTGGAAAAAAAAAATATAAATCGCTCTCGTACAGGTAAACGGCGACTGATCGATACCTCAAAATTTTAAATCTTTCGTTACCTTCTTCTCTATTCTCAAACATTAGGAGTATTTAATCAGGTTTTAGCTTTTGCATCCGTCATCTCAACATGGCTTTAGATACTTTAGACTACGCCGTCATCATTGCGTTAGCAATTGCGGTGGGTATTTATTTTGGCAAGGACCTGCTCTTTTCTTCCACAGAGGGGACTGACGCTGGTTTTGTTGCTGGTGCTTCTAGTGGCCGCTCAAGAAACTTGATCGAAACTCTCACCAAGAACAACAAAAAGTGCGTTGTGTTTTATGGATCTCAGACGGGTACCGCCGAAGACTATGCGTCCAAGTTGTCAAAGGAGTTGAAATCCAGATTTGGTTTGACAACCATGACCGCTGATTTGGCGGACTACGATTACGATAACTTGCACGAGGTTTCTGATGATACCTTGTTTTTCTTCCTCTTGGCTACATATGGCGAGGGAGAGCCTACTGATAATGCAGTAGAGTTTTATGAGTTTTTGCAAAATGAGGCTGAAGCAAACCTTGACAGTTTCAAATTTGCGGTGTTTGGTTTGGGAAACTGTACGTACGAATTCTTCAACAAGATTGGTAAGGATGTGAACGAAAAGTTACAAGAGTTGGGTGCTCAGAGATTTGCTCCCTACGGAGAAGGTGACGATGGTAAGGGCACATTAGATGAAGACTTTTTGGAGTGGAAGGAGCAAGTGTTCGAGTCGTTGAAAAATAACCTCGATTTTGAGGAACACGATTTATCGTATGAACCTGGTCTTGCGTTAACTGAGGAAAGTTCATTATCAGCCAGCGATAAGAATGTTTCTCAAGGTGAGCCAAGTGTGGAATATTTGAAACTTGCTTCCGGTGAAGAAATCACAAAGGGACCCTTTGACCACACCCACCCGTATTTGCTGAAAATCTCCAAAACCAAAGAATTGTTCAACAGCAAGTCTAGAAGCTGTGTCCACGTTGAATTTGACTTGTCCAATTCCAACTTGAGGTATCTGACTGGTGACCATTTGGCTATTTGGCCACTGAATTCTGACCAGGCCGTGTCCCAGTTTTTCAAGGCTTTTGGATTGGAGGGAAAAGAAGAGACTGTTTTTTCGTTGAAATCACTCGATTCTACCATCTCTTTACCCTTCCACTCACCAATCACATATGACGGAGCCATCAGACATCATATGGAAATCACTGGTGCCGTTTCAAGACAATTCCTTCAAGCAATTGCATCTTTTGCCCCTTCAGAAGAGTACAAGAAAAAGGCACAAGAATTAGCAGGCGACAAGGGACTATTTGCTAAGGAGATTCACGCTCAATACTTGAACATTGCTGATGCCTTATTGTATATTTCCGAAGGCTTACCGTGGTCAGATGTTCCTTTTGAGTTTTTGATTGAATCGGTTGCTCACTTGCAGCCAAGATACTACTCAATATCGTCTTCGTCTGCAGTTGATAAGCGCTCTATCCATGTGACCGCCGTTGTTGAACAAGAAAAGATTGGCAACCAGTTGGTTTCTGGTGTAGTCACTAACCTCTTGAAGAACATTGAGATCTCGCAAAACAATACCGGAAAGACCACATTGACAACATATGACTTGAAGGGTCCAAGAAACAAGTTTTCTGACTATAAATTACCAGTGCATGTTCGTAGATCAACTTTCAAGTTGCCATCGAACCCAGCAACCCCTGTGATTTTAATTGGTCCTGGAACTGGTGTAGCGCCCTTCAGAGGTTTTGTGAGAGAAAGGAGTTACTTGGCCACCTCAAACACTACAGATAATATCACTATTGGTAAGACAATTTTGTTTTACGGATGCAGAAACAAGGATGAGGATTTCTTGTACAAGGACGAATGGCCTCAGTACGCGCAAGACTTGGGTTCGTCGTTTGAAATTGTCACTGCATTTTCAAGAGAGAATCCACTGAAGAAGGTTTACGTCCAACACAAGCTCATGGAAAAATCGAAGGAGATTAACGAGTTATTGGAAAAGCAGGGGGCCTTCGTGTATGTGTGTGGAGATGCATCCAAGATGGCTAGAGATGTTCAGCATACTTTAACTCAAATTATTAGTCAGGAAAGAAATATTCCTGAAGAGAGGGGCGCTGAGCTTGTGAGGAACCTCAAGGTCCAAAATAGGTACCAGGAGGATGTGTGGTAGTTGTGTTAGGTTCAAACAGAGTTGTTAAAAGAATAGATAGAAACATCTTTTGGTACAAAATTGTAGAGGCACCAAATATTTGTGTGGGAGGATCCTGCATGAAACTAGCCAATATCAATTCTTATAAAAGCGCAAGCGTTTTGGCTTTTCATAAACACCACTCAAACTCCGCTGCCAAACTTATACAATAGTGAAGTATGTTTATCCAGAGAAACCTCAGCATACTTACCAAAGTTCGAAATTCGGTATTGGGAAATAAAAATGATATATCTAAGGCCGTTGGATCCGAAAACTTGCCCAAGGTGACGGGAAATGGGCCATTCATAGAGTTGCCAAAGTTTGAGGCCATTGGTGGCAGTAACGCAGCGGATAAACCACAGGCTCAAGCATCGTTGTTGAACGTAACCTTACCAGCCAGCTCCAAGCTCAATATAAGGAATGGCTCGATAATAGCTATGAATGGCAACTTGAACCATTTGACTACGAGATTGAGAAACCTTTCCTTGATTCGGCCCTTGATATACCAAGAATTGAGAAGTACTTCACCAGTTTCGATATTGATAAGTGGAGGCAGAAGTGGAAGCTCGAACTTTGTTGTGTTGGAGATCGACGGCAAGGATGACCAGTGGGTGATCGCCAACTCGAAGAACGTTATTGCGTGGACTGGGTACGACTTCAATTTGACATCTGAGCCTCGTGGATTATTCAATTCTGGCGGTTTCTTCAAACTTGGAAGTTTCACCGGATTGCGTACCTCAGGTAAGGGGAGCCTCGTGTTGAGTGGTGACAATGATGTATTTGACGTGGAGTTAAGCAGTGGTGACGAGATGTTGTTGGAGCCCAGTGTGTTGATTGCTCATAACGAAGTGAGTCCGGCACAGTTTAGTGCGTTGAGGGGGAACCTGCTCTTCCAGGCACCTTCTTTCAACTGGATCAATACACTCTGGATGAAGGCGTCTGGTGCCTACAGTGTGATACAAAAGCAGATGTCAACACTCTACAGAAGACTATCACCATCAATCAGGACAGAGTCTGAAATTAAAAAACAATCGTATGAAACATCGGGCCTGCCACCAGCACAATTACCAAGTGGTAGTAGCAATTCTTTTTCTGCAACCATGGGGAAATTTAGCCGTTTCCTTAGAAATCAAATCGATAGGATAGGGCAGAAGGATTTGTATTACCACATTAAGGGTCCATGCAGATTGCTTATCAGCAGTAGTAATGCAGGGAGTCCACGTCGCAAAACTTTCACAAAGGCTGATTATCAGAGCATTAGAGATACTCTTCACTAGTACAGAAACAAGATAACGTTCAAGAATGGCAAAAAAAGATACAAAAAAGGACATACGCATAGCTATAGAACATTCAGCGACATGTGCTGCGAAACCTGTGTGTATATAATAGGAGATTCTTTTCTTTTCAGTAATTTATGGAAATGAAAAATTAGGCTTCTTGGTAGGCTCAAGCTGTATAGTTTATTCTCCTGGTTAGGACGCCAGATAGGTACTAAGGGTTTAGCGACGACTTCCAAGAGACAATAGGGTAGAGACATAAAGAGATGCAGATTAACGTAAAAGATGAGCGTTGGCCTGGTGCTAGAAAAGGATAGCCTCAGTATGTAGAAAGAAGCGAATGAGAATTTGCACTAAACATGCTGTCATTGGAGACAAGATATTGTCGTGGTAGTGTTGTCGTCGTATCGAAATTGAAATGTAAAGTGATAAAAGTACTGCTGGTACATAAGCTACTTGAAGATCAATCAAGGCATCCTACTGACACCCGCCCCCACCACCAGTTGTGCAACAGAATAAGTGGCATCTTGTTCTCAGGCGGGGCGCGTTACTACTATAGCGAAAAAAAAATAAAGAGTGGTGAAAGGTTATTGTTGCATACTTTGGTCGGGTACGCAGTTGTGTGATACATGTAGGTTACGGATTCTGCGGGCAGTCGAACAAAAAAGAGCATGTGCAGAGCGAGATTGTAGGCAAGGGGAAGAAGAAGGTCGCTAAGAAAGGCGGTCAGGAACTTTTCTGCCATAGCACGGGCATACGAACGGAGCAACACATGAAAAATCCGTATTTTTTTGTCGCTGCCTCGTATTGAGTACATGATTTTTCCGTGAGGCGCTACCAGTGATTCCTTTTGCCTTGAAGACCCCTTTGTTCCTGGCGCGAGGACTCGCTAACAGGGGGAACACAAAAAATATTACGCAAAATGCATCAAGATTCAGTTTACTTTCTTTTTTTTTTTTTCTTTTTGCTTAGCATGGAAAGAAATGAGAGAATGGTGGCGTGGGGTGGCATTCTACGCCATGGGGACGCTAGTAAAAACTTTAAAAAGCGCGTATGGCAGACTTGATTCAATAGCAACCATGCACAGTGGACGCGTCTAGATACGAAGAGATAAAAAAGATAGGTACCACTATCTTGAGAGCTACCCTTCAGTACAGCAGTATTAGTGAAGGCGAAGGTCAGTTCGTGCGCTTGAAAAGGATGAAAGCCTCTTCAGGCTCTGTAACCCTTCCGTAGCGAATTGTGCGCATTCTCCACTCACTTTCCGGTAATCTATTGTGTGATATGAATTTTTATTCCTTTATTTCATTCACCGATTCTGCACGTTATTTTTACATTATGAATGCATTGTTGCAGTTTCCGCAAGGGCTGCTAAATGCTAAGTCGCATCTAGATTTGATTTTCTTGATTGTAGTTGACTACAATATTCTTTTCTTTTTCATTCCAAAATTTTTTCTACGTTCTTTTTTTTTTGGTGATAGTCGAAACTTTTCTTTCCTACATCAGTGGTACTAGTTACAAGTCAGTAAATTGCTGGTCCCACATTGGCCACTCGTAAACAAGTCAGCACGCACGGATACCGCAGCTTTTCCTCCCCTTATTCTACATGGGTGACTACCGCTGATGGAAATTTCAAAGATCACTACCCCCAGCGAGTGGGTCTATTTTGCAAAAGGAAATGCAAATATACTCTTCAAGTATATAGGAGCTCACGATTATCTCAAATACAAGCTTTTAAGAGTGAGACTTCTCAAAGGTGAAGAGGAATACATATCAACATGTGAGCTCTATGATTTTATTGAATTGAAGTGCAAGCCGCTATTTCCACGGCAAATCATTGATATACAACTTGTGGTGTTAACAAAAGAGTTTGTAACAAACTTGGACAGTGTTGGGAATAAAATTATGTTGAAGGAAAGGTACGGGTTGCTCTTGCCCAACATTTTGTATGGAAACTATGAGAAGCAGTTTCTTTCGAAGCATTGCCAATTGTACACTGGCCATACACAGGCCGGTGGCCCTAACAACTCCCCGATAACTGCCACCTCTCTCAATTCGTTTGCTGACGAAGCTGCCAATGGACTGAGAATCATTGACTCTGTTATATTCGAAATAAAGCCTAAATGGCTTTACGACAACACCAGCTCTAACTACTGCAGGACGTGTCTGTTGAATCAATTCAAAAACCACAAGCGCCATTTTTGCCCACTAGACCTCTTATACCCGGACACACTTGACCAGGGTCTCATTGACTTATTTTCAGAAATTCCAGTGGATCTTCTAAGTCAAATTGAAATCGATAACAAGATCCCTATCAAAAAATTGGTCAAGTATTTCTTCAAAGATTCACAAAATGTATTTCAAAAGCTCAAAGAATACCAACGAATCAACAACAAGAACGACTTGATTAAAAACCTATCATCTGCATCAGACGTGTCACATAACTTATCGCTCGTAATGACCTTGAGAGACGTTGGACTTTTCATCAAATTCGAAAAGTACAACAGACACAATAATATCCACAATAGCCATAATAACGTCCACAATTTAATCAAGATCGATGGATACGGGAAATTTCTACTAACATGTAATATTTACGATTTGGATTTGAAATCCAAAATGAAGTACCGTTATTGGTATAATATTGAGCAAGATCTTCAGAGTATCTACAACAATGAGAATCCAGACTGGAGATTTTGCACTAGGCGGGACCTCGCTAATAATTTGGAAATATAAAGAGGTTTTGGCCAAGGCGACATTTCTCACTCACACAAACGCATTTTATATACCTACATTCCTTGAGTGACAAAAGTGGACGGTGACGAAAAATTACAAAGATTAATATAGTTGGAGCTTTGATGTGTTCACCAATGTGGTATCAGGCATACCGCGATCCCCCTGGGAATAGCTAGAGCACCTCACAAACACAAAATAGACATAGAGAATAGAAATCATCGGTAGACTTGAAGCTAGTACTGCAGCACGAAAGTGGTGGGAGGAGCTCGCTTATACATTAATCTCTAGCCCTTTGTTCTTATACCTGCTGAGATGGGTTTTGCATCTTTTGTAGTGATATTTTTTGCATACTCACTTTATTTTTCAAGAGAAAGATTATGCGTCATTTGAAGAAAAATGAGTGAAAATTTCAGATGGATATCCACCCATTTAGTTACCTTCACCGAAGTGAACTACCAATACACCGGTACGAGCATGTCTGAACAGAAAAACGGTATACATACACCTAGATCAACCGTTCCCTTGAAAAGATCTCGTCTTGGCTTGGACGACGACTTGCCGACTGCTGGTGCTGGCGGCGAGTCATCGGTAGTCATCGCATCTCCATTGCAAACCAGAGTAGCTTCTCCTTGCACATTGAACCCACCTATAGACAGTGACGGGTTGTCATGGCCATCTATTGGTGCCCGTAAGCGTATCGATCAGACACCAGAGGAGGCAGCGGCAAGAGAGGGGAGAATCGCTCTGGCAGTTAAGACTATTTTGACTGAATTGGGTGAAGATGTGGACAGAGAAGGATTATTGGAGACACCTGAACGGTACGCCAGAGCAATGTTATACTTCACCAAGGGATATGAAGATAATATTAGAGACGTGATCAAAAGGGCAGTTTTTGAAGAAGACCACGATGAGATGGTGATAGTTAGGGACATTGAAATCTACTCATTGTGCGAGCACCATTTGGTGCCTTTTTTTGGTAAAGCACACATTGCCTACATTCCGAACAAGAGAGTGCTTGGATTGTCAAAATTGGCAAGATTGGCAGAAATGTATGCCAGGAGATTCCAAGTGCAAGAACGCTTGACCAAACAGATAGCGATGGCATTAAGCGAGATTTTGAAACCAAGAGGTGTGGCCGTTGTCATTGAAGCCACACATATGTGTATGGTGAGTAGAGGGGTGCAAAAGACAGGCTCCTCAACTACTACAAGCTGTATGTTAGGATGTTTCCGTCAACAGCAAAAGACTAGAGAGGAGTTCTTGACCCTTTTAGGAAGACGTTAACTCAAACTCATGGCTTGTTCTACAAGGATATAACCTCAATCAAACACTTTTCAACACTTTTAATGACTATATTACGAAAATTGGATTCAACATGCATTTTTTTGCCCTTTTATTTCTATTTTTCTTTTTCAAGAACCACTGGTAATGGTAGCTAGGCTCCTAGAAGGAAGCACTTGAGATCTGAACAGCGTCCTGAAAGAGCATTTTACTAAATTTTACATACTAAAGAAGTGGGAAACGTGAGATTCAACAAGCTCACGTCCCATGATATACTTACAAGAATATAAAACTATATATGCTCCCCATTTTTTATATACAAAGTTCCCTAACTTTCAATTATGGCTCTGCTTACCTTAAACAAAGACTCTTCATCTCCAAATTGTGATAACAATTGAATTCCCTGTGTCCCGCATGGGATAGAAATTGATGGGATTCCTGCGAGGGATCCGGGAACTGTAAGCAAGTCATTTGCGTAGCTCGATAAGAAATTTTTCTTCTCACTATTAAGAAACTCGTCTATTGTGGGGGTTTCACCGATTGAAGTGGGAGAGAGCAAAACGTCGCAACCGTCTGGATTTCCTGGAGCATCAACTAGAAGATTGGGAAAACGGAATACTTTATTGAATTCACTCACAATCTGCTTTCTTATCTGAGTTGCCTTCAAATAATGATTGCCGGAATCTGAGGAAAGAGTGTAGTTTCCCAAAAGAATTCTCTTTTGAACCTCGTCTCCAAACCCCTCTGACCTTGTTTGTGCAATTTGCTTTATCACAGAACCCTCAGCAGTATCATTACTACAAGCCACACCGTACCGCACACCATCATATCTGGACAAGTTTGATGATGCTTCTGCAGTGGCAATAGTGTAATATGCCAGTAACAGTTTCTTTATGGAAGGTAACGAGACTTTTTTGATCGTATAGCCAGCCTCTTGGAGCTTTTCAAGCGCCGCAAGCCAACTACTTTTATTTTCAAGTGATAGTTCTCGTACGAGAAATTCTTCAGGTATCCCGATGGTTAAGGGATGATTTTGGCTATGGTATCGCTCAGATTCTTGTGCAATCTCCTGTCTTAAGGAAGGCGGTAAAGAAGTTGGATCCTTGATATCATGAACATCTAAGACATCGAAAACTTCGTTGACTAATTCAAGATCCCGAGCAAGGATACCTACTGTGTCTAAGGACTGGGCGTATGCTACAACCCCCCACCTCGAAACTCTCCCGTAACTAGGTTTGAATCCAATTATCGTGCAATAGCTGGCTGGGAGTCGAACAGACCCACCGGTATCTGTGCCCAAACTGAAATCAACAATCCCAGCAGCTACAGCAGCTGCAGAGCCTCCTGAAGATCCCCCGCTGATACGTTTCTGTGAGTATCTTGGGTTCAAAGTAGCCCCATAGTATGAATTGGTATTTGATGACCCCATACCGAATTCATCCATATTATTTTTTCCAACAAGAGTGCCTTTGGACTGAAGGAGCATTACTACCGTTGCAGAATAAGGTGATTGATAGTCGGAGAGTAGTCTCGATGCACACGTAGTCTTGAAGCCGAAAGAGTCGCTGCTAGCAAAGTTATCTTTCACAGAGAAGTATAGCCTGCTCACGTCATGATTTGCTATTGGTGACGATGAGATGAATGCATTCAGTGTAGCAGTGTTAATTCCTCGAGCCAAGAGGAGCCTTGAGAGCTGATGATTTCTATTCGAAGACCTACTTAGCATAAAAGTCAGTACGGTTTTGAAAACGACGACGTATTTTGTTTTGCAACTTGAAGCGCCATAGTTACACAAAATATGCTGAGGAGGGGATGAAAGAAAAAGTGGGTTGAAAAATTTGAAGACATACTAAGGCTCCATTAATTGAAAACACCAGGAACACTTCTGAAGTCACACGAAACATGTCTCTTCTGATATACACATCCAAGGGTTCAACCCCAGTTGACTTGGTCTCGAATATCAAGGTTGCTATCGCAGCCTCTCATTTCCAGCCAAAGTTGGAATTGTTGCCCCACGAAAATGAGTCATGTGTTTCGTTGAAAGACACGAAGAGCGGATTCGAGCTCGTTGAGCCCAACGCTATCGTGAGATACTTGGCCAAGGACTTTGCTCCAAGCGAAGCCATTTCCTACGAAGAAAAAACGTTGTACAAGACTTTGGTGTCCACGAACCCCAGTGAAGATGAAGTGTCTACAGCTGCCATTGAAAAGTTAGCGTCCAAGACCCCTGAGTTATCTGCCGAGCAAATTATCACATTTGCTGGGCTCTACCCGCAGCCACCAACCCACAATGAATGGTTTGAAGAATTTTCCAAGCTCCCAGAAGTGGTCAAGGGAGTTGAGATTGCCATTAAGTTAACCCCTAAGATAAAGAAACAAGTTGTAGAGAGAACCAAGGAATCTAACACTGGTGTACAGAATGTTGTTAAAGGCCATCTTGTCAAACCAGCAGAGGAGAAGATTTTGCCAAAAGACAATGAAAGGAACATATTGATTACTTCTGCCTTGCCATACGTTAACAATGTCCCACACTTGGGTAACATCATTGGATCAGTTTTATCTGCCGACATTTACGCAAGATACAGCAAGAACAGAAACTACAACACGCTATTCATCTGTGGTACCGATGAATATGGTACCGCCACTGAGACCAAGGCTCTTGAGGAAAAGGTCACGCCGAGGGAACTCTGTGACAAATACAACAAAATTCACAAAGAGATTTACGATTGGTTTGATATTGGGTTCGACTACTTTGGGAGAACTACAACAGAGGAGCAGACAGAGATCGCCCAAGACATCTTTTTGAAATTGAACGACAACGGATACTTGGAGGAAAAGACTACTTCTCAATTGTACTGTGAAACCCACAAATCCTTTTTAGCCGACAGATTTGTGGAAGGCACTTGCCCAAGATGTGCTTACGAGGATGCCAGAGGTGACCAATGTGACAAGTGTGGTAACTTGTTGAACCCCTTCGAGTTGATCAACCCGAGATGTAAGGTGGATAATAGTGTTCCTGTGTCCCGTGATTCTACTCACATCTACTTGAAGCTTGATACATTGGAACCAGCATTGAAGGAGTGGTACGAAAAAGCATCGGTCAAAGGTGACTGGACGAAAAACTCCAAGACTATTACATCTTCATGGCTTAAAGAGGGTTTGATCTCAAGAGCCATTACCAGAGACTTGAAGTGGGGTACCCCCGTCCCCTTAGAAAAATTCAAGGATAAGGTATTGTACGTTTGGTTTGACGCCACTATCGGCTATGTATCCATTACTGCATGCTACTTGAACCAAGGCAGCGAAAAGAGCAAAGACTGGGAGAAGTGGTGGAAGAACCCAGAGCAAGTTGACTTATACCAGTTTATGGGTAAGGATAACACTCCATTCCACACTGTTGTCTTCCCAGCTTCTCAGATCGGTACAAAGGAAAACTGGACGAAGTTGCACCACATAAATACCACTGAATATTTGCAGTACGAAGGTGGTAAGTTCTCCAAGTCTAGAGGAGTTGGTGTATTTGGTAACAATGCGAAAGACACTGGCGTTTCTCCCGATGTATGGAGATACTACTTAGCCTCTATTAGACCAGAACTGTCAGACTCTCAATTTTCATGGAAGGATTTCGTCACCAGAAATAATTCTGAGTTGTTGGCCAACTTGGGTAACTTTGTTAACAGATTAGTCAAGTTTGTTGACTCCAAATACAACGGAGTTATTCCATCGTACAAGTCAGAAAACATTCCTAAATACGCTGAATTCGAAGGTGAAGTCAACACCTTATTAAAGTCATACATTGAAGCAATGGAAGAGTCTAGCTTGAGAAGAGGCTTGGAAATTGCTATGGCAATTTCTTCCCGTGGTAATCAGTTCTTGCAAGACAATAAGTTGGATAACACGTTGTACAATGAGCACCCAGACAAATCCGATGCCGTTGTTAGTGTGGGCTTAAATCTTATTTACTTGCTCTCCGCGGTGATCAGCCCATTCATGCCTGGCACTGGTGTCAAAATTGATGAGATTTTGAACGCCCCAGCCTTGTCCATCACAGACAAGCTTGAATTGGTCTTGCAGCCTGGTCACTGTATTGGTAAGCCACAGTACTTGTTCACTAGGATTGACGAGAAGAAGATTGAAGAATGGAGAGCTATGTATGGTGGACAGCAAAAGAAATGATCGGAAGTCAGATAATAACAGAAATGAACACAACTAAGCAAACATTAAAGCTGTAGCCCCGCTCTTTCTAGGGAATGGGAAAAATGAACAGGCTGAAAAGAGTAAAATAAAGATTAAAGTAAATAAAAATGCGCGAGTCTGGGGTAAAATTTATTGTTACCCCGGATAAAAACGGGCGCTGTGCGGCCACAACAAGCAAAAGCCACTTATAGTCACTCTCCAAAGTCTAATGTGAAACAGTAAGAGGCAGTAGTTCTTGAACAAAAAAAAAGCTCGTTACAAAAAAAAACAAAGAATAGATTCTGCTCCTTTACTACCGACTAATTGTTTGTATATCTCATCTAATATGTCTTCCGTCATCTTCAAGTCTCCAGTTACAGGTCTTTTGACAGGATTAGCTATCCCACCGCTCATTACTAAACTTTGGCTTCAACCAGCATTGATTCAAGCTAAATATGACGAAATTGACAATATCAAACACGACTTAGATCACGCTGGCTGGCATGTAAGAAATATGGAAGAAGGGTTTGGTTTGAATGAAGAAGAAGTCTATGTCCCTGTCAGTTACTTTCAAGGACGGTACTAGTCATCTATACAGTTCTTTTCTTGTATTTTGGTGTTAGTGTTTAATGATATATATGACTTGAAAATGTACTCATCCGTAGTTATGTGAGCTTAAGAGAACTCAAAGATATCTTGTTGTCTATGCTTTCTTCATCATCATCGTAGTCGTCATCGCCATCATCTTGAAGGATTTCTTCTTCTCCGTCCAAATCAAGCTTAGAAGCTTCCCAATTACTGAGGTCCTTTGCATCATTCAAGTCTCCTCCAGTAAGCACTCTGATCAAATTGAGTTTGAAATCCTTGGATTGCTTGTTAAAGTCAATATGATCAATAGGACACTCTTCGATCTCTTTAGAATGACCAACACTCTGTCCCACTCTTATTAATGTCTCAATACTGGAATGAGAATTATTGATTATATCAGTGTCAAAGCTAAAATACTTGGATTGTATGAGAAGAAGGATTGTAGAGCCACCAAATTTGAAGTAGCCAACTTCGTCTCCTCTTTCAATTCTATCACCCTCACCAACAGTCAAGACAGTCGAGCCAACCATCATGGCTCCCACTGCGATCATGATAACTGTTCCAAAATGTTTTGTTTCAATGGATATCAAGGTTCTGATGTTTTCTCCAAACACATCTAGATGACTACGAATGGCCATAGGGTTTACGGTATAGTACTCACCGTCGATATGTTTGATCAGTTGCACTACCCCAGCCACAGGTGAGTGGAATCTATGATAATCCTGCGGAGCTAATCTGAATATACCCAAGGAGCAGCGTTCAGGCTTATATAAATCCGTTTGCTCCAAGTTATTGAAATTACCGTTGAACAATTTTGACAACGTGAAGTTTCTTCCTTTAACCCAGAACTCCGTAGCATTGTTTACGTTATTAAATGCCGTACAACGACAGTCTGCGGGGGAAACAACTACCCGGTCATCATTTGGCGACATTATTGGCCGTGCCCCAGGTTTCAACTTTCTGTAGAAGAATTCGTTAAAAGTTTCATATTTGCTTGGATCTGTTTCTAAGCAGTCAGATAAATCTAGTTTATGGAACTTGATGAACGAGACAATATCATCTTTCAGTGACGGGCGATCGAATTTGGATCCTTGTTTGATACTTAATTTTTTGAGCAACAGTCTAATTTTTCTCTTTCTAGCTGAGTCTAAACCCTTGTAAAGCAATCTTATACCAAGTCGAACATAGACTCCCATCTTCTCTTCCATAATGATACCGGTAAGTCTATCTTGTACCAATATATTGGCTGAGTTGCTTCCAAGTTTATATTTCCCATAGGACAATTTAATCAACGCTTTGGAAAACCACCTTCGAGTTGCTCCCTGTGGCGAATCATACGAAGATAGCAAGAGGCGGTTCACGATGCTCCAATCCTTCGAAGCACAAATAGCAACGTGTGTAATTATATCGATATCTTCTTTCTTCATAAACCGTTTCTGCAAACAGATAGGACACTTTTCAATTTCAAATATCCGGCTATCCTTACTTGAAGTAGAGATGAACTTTTCCAAGCTCTCGCTGATTTCATCGGTGGACAATCTGTCGCCACCCCATGCCAGCTTATTATGATCACTGAAAAATTTACCCACAATTTCATCGCTATCCTGACTACCAAGAGTGTCCAATAAGGCAATTAACTCGATATAATCGTAGCTACCATTATCTTCACCCAATTGATATTGATCTAATAAGACCTTCCAGAATTGCTGTCTTAAACTGGCATATGACTCGAATCGTGCTCTAATTTTCAAAGTAGGAGAATATTTTCCCTTATACTTCGGATTGTGAAGGTTAAGAGCAAGATCGAGTGTCTTGAATTTGGAGGTATCTGCGTAGGATACAGTGATTCTCTTTTTGAATCTTTTCTTTTTAATTGAGCTTATTGTATTAGGATTTTCTGAGATGTTGATATGCGGCGGGCTAGAAACAGAATCAACTGGATCCAGGGTACCAGCTTCCAATGCATTAAAAGAAGAAGGATCAGATGATGATGAACCAGATGCGAGGGAATTATTTTCGGTCGTTGAGGTAGTCGCCTCTGTAGCTCCTTTGCTTAATTGTTGTTTATCAGTGGGTGGTATATCCTTAGAAGAGCCTCCCATGTCTGTTAGCTCCTTCACCCGCAATGTTATGTTTGCAACTTTGTCATGGAACGAGAAATGATCCTTGTCTAGAATAGCAAATTGAATATCAAAGTTCTTTTCATGGCTTAAAACTTCAAATGCTAGCCTTTCATTAAAAATTGGATTTAATGTATGACGCTGCCAGCTAGTTCTAAACGTTCTCTTCCCAAAGGTGACCACAACGAAGGGGTCCATGTCGAATGATGTTCGCGTGACATTCTTTAATGGTGGCAAATCCGAGCACGACACAATCTCCAAAAACATAACCCCAAGGACACTACGATTGCTGACTTCGAAATGAGATAACCTCGCCTTCTTTTTTCTACCAAATTTACCTCTTTTGAGTTTCCGCATCAGAGGAGAGTGCTGCAAAGGTGGTTTGTTCTGTTGACCCAAAGAGTTCTTCTCTTCTGGTTGTTTCTGTTTCGCACCGGTCGACTCAATGACGGCTTCGGCAATATCAGCGTCATCCTCTGCTGAGTTTTCAGAAAGGAAAGAGAAATCGGATGCAGATGTTAGGTCTTCAGCCCCACTTTGTAACAAAGAGTGGGTAGACAATGCAGATGTTAAATAAAATGGACTCTTTTTGGCCACATTGTCTGCCAGAGAAAGGTCTGTGTTAATATTCTGTTCAGGGCTACTGCGTGTCATCACAGACGCGGTGACAGACTCCAAGTCTGATGCGTCAGCAATAGCATTAAATCCTTCATCTGGATAGAATCCCTGCTCATCTGGAGTTGTGTTTTTCGGGTCTGGGACGGGTACAATTAAGCTGTCTATCCAAGTATTCAAAAGGTTTACCTTTTCGTCTTCACTGATTGTATCAATTTGGACTAAGTCATACTCTTCGTCTTCAATTATCATGTTGTCGAACTTTGTAAAAAGATCATCAGGCCCCACTGTTGGAGGTTTCACCACGAGTGAAGGAAGTGCACCATCAGACCCTGGTAGAGTTTTGTTATTGTTAGAATTCCCCCTTCGCTTCTTTCTCCTCTGTTTTACCACAATCTCGAACGATAGTAATATTGAACCAGTGACAAACCCGCTATGGGAAGTCCCCGAGTACAACTTGTACCATTTCAAATCACTCTTAGCCCCAGATCCCGGTTTGAAGATATCACCTACATTTAATCTAAGTTCTCCAAGGTAGTTCTTATACCGTCTATGCTTATCCCATATTGTCAATACAAGGATTTGAGAGTAATCATTCATCGTCAATGGCAAGAGCAATGAATGATCCCAGCTCGGGTGAGAAGTATCGGTTTTCCTGGCTGTTTTCTTTTTCTTGTTGTTTAAGGTAGCCAAGAGGACTGGATTGACACCTCTCTTGCTGTTGTTATTTTGGGTACTGGAAGGTTGCGCTGTCACATCGCTCGCTTCTCCTGTCTGGTGGGGGACCAAGTCAGCAGCTCTGTTAGCATTGATCTTGAGGAACAATTGCGCAGTATCATTTTTGTTACGGCGTAGTAATCTCACCATGGTGGCATTGATGTTTAGAAGAAGGCTAGATGACCAGGGTGTCTAAGCGATACAGCTGTCTCCCCATATTTGTTCGAAACAAGAGGGAAAGGTTATATCCGATGGCCACGAACTTACGAGTGATAGGAATGCGCGCATATGGTAGTTTTTATTTTTATCATGCTGCATACGTCATCCAGAGGCTGTGCGGCGATACGTCAAAGACCTGGCTACTGAAAGTCAAACAAAGAAGAAAAGAGCTTGCTGCAAAATACCTGAGACGGTTATGGCCGTTACGAAATTGGGCGCGATTTATACTTGTTATTATTTATTACTCAATGCCGTTAATATTTAGCTAAGCGTAGCCTAGTTCATCAACATATCCACAACTCTCTTTACACTTAATCTCTTGATATCAGTGTATGTCTGCCCAGTTCCAACAAACAAGATGGGGACTCTTGTAGCCATAACCATATTGATCATGGTTCCCACCAAGTCACCAACAGTGTCCACTTTGGAAATAATGAAAAAGTCGAGGGACCGTCTATTCCCAAAGGCATTGTTGAAATTTTGTGCTTGTTCTACCGAGTCAGTTCCAACTAGCGCCTCTCCCACCATGATGATTCTATCTGGGTTTGCAGCATCACCGAATTTTTTCAACGGAGCCATCAACTTTGCGTTGGAATGTGTTCTTCCTGCGGTGTCGATAAGAACGATATCGTATCCCTCTTGACCAGCATATTGGATAGCCAGTTTTGCAGTAGCAACAACGTGGTCTCCTCCGCCGTATCCCTTTTCGAAAAGATCGATTTTAGAGCTAGAAGATGAAGTTGAGTTTAGTTTCTGAAGATTGTTCACGTGTACTTTCAATTGCTCCACAGCTCCAGATCTGAAGGTATCACACGCACAGATCAACACATTGAGATTGTTTTGCAAAAACCAGTACGCTAATTTGGCCAAATTTGTTGATTTTCCAACCCCATTAACGCCTACTACAGAAATCACAAACGGTCTCGTGCCATTTCTGTTCCTCTTTATGTCATAGAGTAGGTCAGTGGACACATTTGGCGTTAACACTTTTGTTAATTCTGTAACCAATGCAGACTTGTACGCCTGCTTTGTAACTTGTTTTTGGTTGTTAAGTTCGGACTTGATCTTTTCTGTTATCTTGTCGGCTGTCGGTGGCGAGATGTTCTTGCTGATTAGGTGGTTTTTGAAGTCTTTTGACAAGGTGTCGATGGGGACTGACGATCCAAACAAAGACGAAAACTTACTAAAGAAGCCCCCCTCAGATCCCTCATTCTCAATGTCATCTTTGTTGTCATCGCCATCAACATCGTCGGCGTCGTCGAGAATTTCGTTCAATTCGTTGACGATGAACAAGTCGTTCTCCTTCTTGAATGCAGCCCGGTCGATATTGAGGTGCTCATTTCTATAATCGTGCGACCCATCCTCTCCTTCCTTCGCCTCAGAATAGTCGAGAGCTGTCCCACTCTCTGAAACTTCCACAGGCTCGCCACTCTCCCACCTTCTCATCTTTTTCTTCTTAGATGCGTTTACTGTTGCCGCTGACGAGGATGATGGCGCGACAATTTTCACAGGAGTTGACGTGCCACTATTGTTGCCGGTAGCCACTTCCTTCTTCTCCACTTGCTTGTATTTCATCAATTGCTCCACCTGGTAATCGATCAACTTTTGTAACTTTTCTTTGGTGTTTGCATCAGACAATATTTCCTCTTCTGAGATCTTGGCGTATGTCTTCCAGATGCTGGTCAAAGTATTTTTTATGCGATCCCTGTCGAGCGTGGTAATGATGTCAAAGTACAATGCAGTATAATGCTTATTACGTTTTAAGGCGTAGAACCGCTTCTGGGCAGAAGAGGTGGTGAAGAAATTGTGTTCGATTTCATGATATGTCTCGTCTACAAGAGATGATACAAGCTCATTGAAAGGATTCACCTTATTATTATACTGGTAGTGTATCTTTCCGGAGGTACTGAAGATCACTAGTGACTGTGACATAGCTGCTGGTGGCTGATAGTTAGGTGTTTACTGGAGGACTTACTGGAGGACTCCGATAACGAGAAAAAATCCACTGATTCAACACTCAGACAATAAAAAAATTAGTCGCGCAAAACGATCCAGGTGGGACTCAACCTTGTGCACACAAAAAGTATCTGGTGCTCATTTGTAGCTCTTACAAGTCTCCATCTCCCAATTGACACTCTAGTTATTAAGCTACCCACATTGAACTACATACAGCTGCTTATTCTAGTACCATAAATAAAAAAATAAAAATGACGTCACAGACAAGATTCGAACTTGCGCAGGCAGAACCCAACACCTATCAGCTATAATAGCAGGGTGTCGCCTTAACCACTCGGCCACTGTAACTTCTACTTGCATAAGAACCAAATTTGGAGCATCATACCATAATTGCTATTATCCGAAGAAAATGCTAAGTTTAAACATATCTACATATAAGATACTTCTATATTCTGCTAACGACTAGTACTGGAACTCTTGGTAAGTGGAGTACCCACCATCAAAGTGAAGCTTGTAAAGCTATTGAAATCGTACAGGCTCTTTGTCCCCAAACAGTAGACTGAATTGCACGCGTGCACGACCAAGTCTATTGCGTTGCTAACAGATCGCGACTGAAAAACCGAAAAAAACACGACGGCCAAGAAGGAACCACTGTAATACACGCGTACTGACAGAGAACAGTTTTGAGATTTTTGAAGGCAATTGAAGCTCATCTCCGTCTATTTTGCATATTTTAATTCATATTTGATAAGTTTGCCAACAAATACACGCGCCACGAAACAATCATCACCCCTTTTCTACGATGGCTTACTACCAGCAACACGCTCAAGGCAATAACCCCCCGAATATGCAGTTTTACCAGTCCAATTATTCCAATTCCTACCAGCAACAGGGACAAGCAGGCTCAGGGTCTTTTGGTGGTCATAATGTAGGAGCTTCATCCGGTATATCTGGATTGGGCGCAATGGATAGTGGATTCGGTGCCAATATATCCGTTTCAGGAGACATGGGGGGCGAACTCACTCCTGGCCTTTTGGCCGCGTTTGGGACTGGCGGCTACCCCAACGAACCTCCCTTGTTGGAGGAGATTGGAATAAACTTCGAGCATATCAAGGTGAAAACCTTAGCAGTGTTGAACCCATTTAACAAGCGCGCAAGCGAAGATTATAAGATTCCAGACTCTGACCTAGCTGGACCAATTCTCTTTGTCCTTTTATTTGGCACATTATTATTGTTAGCTGGGAAAGTACAATTTGGCTACATATATGGAGTTGGGTTGTTTGGAACCATTAGCTTGCATTACCTTTTCAAATTGATGAGTTCTGAAGTGTACATAGATATAGCGCGTTCCGCATCCGTCATAGGATACTGCTTGTTACCGCTAGTATTTGTCAGTGTGATTGGGGTATTTATTTCTTTGGATAACTTGGCTGGGTATATAATTAGTGCGATCGCTGTCTTCTGGTGCACTTATTCTGCTTCCGGGTTCTTCGTTGCCGTGTTGAGATTGCACAATGTGAGGCCATTGATTGCGTATCCATTGGCCATGTTTTATTCGGTATTCGCATTGATGGCTATTTTCGTTGAGAAGACAGAAATCAAATAGCATGGACTGACTAAGTACGCGAAACAAAGATAGACTATGCGGCAGAAGGTCACATATGATTCAAGAGAGTGAGAGCTCTGTTTGACTAAAAAAAATGTGTCCTTGGCGTATTGATAGAGCCAGGAATGGAACTACGAACCTAATTTAAGGCACTCATGTTTGAACAACGGCAAATTCCCATTTTGAGCATAGTATTAATGAATATCATATCATATATTGACTTGTAGGCGAGCGGAAGCGTTACATACAAAAAAGCCCCCATACAAAATATTTGAGGACGAAAAAATGCACATTTACAGATATCATACCACTGCATTCGCTACCTCTCAAGATTCTGGCCCGCCACCTAAATCATACACGTCCGTTCCCTGAAAGATGCGAGGACTAGTACGGGCGATCCGGCCACTTTCCTCGAAGACTTTCTACCAAACAACGCCAATATTTTACGTCAATGCAAACCCTCACTTGGGTCATTTGTACAGTATGTTAATCGCTGATACGAGGGTCAGATGGGAAAAGTTAAAGCCCAATGCCAAAACATTCTTCACTACTGGCACCGATGAGCACGGCTTGAAAATCCAGTCTGTTGCCGAATCACAGAATATCGATCCAAAGAGCTTAGTGGATAAAGTATCGCAAAATTTTAAGAAGCTCGCGATTGACTTGAACATCGAATACGACCGGTTCATCCGCACAACAGATGAGGATCATGTAATTGCCGTGAAGCATTTCTGGAACTTGATGATGGAAAAGGATCTCATATATCAGGGTAAACACAGTGGATGGTACTCAATCAGCGATGAGGCATTCTACCCGGAAACCCAAATCGAGAAAAATCTTGACACTGGAAAAATGGTGTCAAAAGAAACAAGAAGCGAAGTGATATTTCAAGAGGAGACCAATTATTTCTTCAAGTTATCTAAGTTCCAGCTGCAATTGATACAGTACTACGAAGATCACCCTGATTTTATCCTCCCCAGATCCAAGCAGGTGTCAATCTTGAATGATTTGAAAGAGACGAAGCTAGAGGACTTATCTATTTCGAGACCATCGTCGAGGTTAACTTGGGGAATTCCAGTACCGAACGACCCGTCGCAGTGTATCTATGTGTGGTTTGACGCCCTTCTCAACTATATCACCTCGTGTGGGTACCCCAGAGCAGAATTCTTCGACAAAGAGAAAACTCCATGGCCTGCAGAGCAAATAATTGGGAAGGATATTGCTAGGTTCCACTGCATCTATTGGCCCATTTTCTTGATGGCGGCAGATATACCCGTGTCTGACAAATTTGTCGTGCACGCTCATTGGCTAAGTGATGGGTTCAAGATGAGTAAGAGCTTGGGAAACGTGGTGGATCCACAGGAAACAGCAGCTTACTATGGCAAAGATTCTCTCCGGTTTTTTTTGATGGAGTATTCCAATCTCGAATCTGACTGTAACTATAGGGAGGAAAATTTCTTCTACAGCAGAGAAAAGTTGATTGGCAAGTACGCCAATCTCATGACTAGATGTGGTGGAAATGCCTTTAGTATCAGCGAGAGTGTCCATGATTATTCACAGGGCAGGTTCGAAAACATTGACCAGGTGTTGCAGGAGTTTGCCATAAACCTGGACATTGATGAGATCAAGCGAGTCGCAAAGGATTTAATCTCCACAGCAAATAATTTGTACGCTGGGATGAACTCTAAAATGACTGAATATGACCAGCTGAAGGCAATCTTGGAGTGGTGGAATGTGATCGAGCAAGGAAATCTGTTATTCCAATTGAGCCAGCCGTGGGTTTACGTGAAAGAGCTTACAAAAAATAAAGAATCACTCTCAGAGGAGCAGATTGAAGCTTATACGACGCTAAGGAACTACTTTACGTTCCTTGCAGCAGAAGTTTGCCGTATTGGCTCCATACTAGTGAATCCATTCGTTCCCGACTTAGCTGACAGTATCTTAAAGAGATTGAAGGTGGCTAAGTCTAAGAGAAATGCAGACTCTTGCTCAATTGGCGGAGACTTGGTATATGGAGAAGGTGCAAACCATAAGAAACATAAACTTCCCATAGAAAGAGTACCCTTGAAACTGACATTATAGTGCTGCGATTATCATGTAAATAGAAATACAAAAGCTGCCAAAGCAAAGATAACTAGATTTAATCGTCTCCTGTATATAACTCCACCCTCCACATTTTTGGAAAACTGCCATATTGGACACTTACCATTGGAACTGCTGCTTAGATGTTGCATAATTTGCAACCATTCAAGCTGAAGTACAGGTGAAAAGCTGCATCCTTCCATTTACTTGTCAATTGCTGGCTTGCTCAAGTTTATATATGTAAATGCGGATGCCGTACAAAACTATGGAGGGGTCGCCAAGTCACCCTAAATATGTGGTTACTAAGGTATAGCTCTATCAGGATCCACAAACAAAGCAGCTAATCCACCCTACATCTGCTTATCTCTAAGTGAGTTTTAGAACGACAAAAAAGTTGCAAAATTTAGAGTTCTTTTAGTAGTAGCAAGTGAAAAAAAAAATTAAGAAAAGTAAGAGAAGTTGAGCTGTCGCGCTCGCGATTTGCGTCCCCCACTAAGGCTTCTTGGTTTCGCCAAGCAAGCATAGATACGGGGAAGTGAACATTACGGAGAGAGGTTACCAATCTCAAGGCCATTTCTAGAACTTTCATCTCTTTTTTGTCCTAGATATGATTTAATGTCTTCGAACACCTAATTATTCCCCATGTATCAATATTGGTCACATGATGTCCTCTGGCGCGCTGTTTTGTTTTTTTGCTTTCCTTCACTACAATTTCAGAGGATATAGAATCTCACCTTCTGACTAAACAGCTTACACTTTCTGAAAGACATCTAACCCTTTCCATCGTTTTCGTCACGTAAATATCTAGAACTATCACTTGGTGTTTCTTTCATTAATTTGTCTACAATTGTTCAATTCAGCCTTTTCTAGTGTGAATTCAAGATATTCAACGTCACTTTATACTACGATCCAGCCAAATATAAAATGGCAAGAAGAAACGGTGGAAGAGAGGAAGCCTCAGATTCCGAGGCTGAAACTTCATTTACTAGAAGATCAAGAAGGAAAGTGTCCTACAACGAGGATGACGACGATGATGATGAACTCAATAACGAGGAGGATGGATTGGATCTTAACGGTAACGAGGAAGCCAACACAATACTGAAAGATGACGACGGCGGTGAGACCGAGGTGAAACCAGAACTGGATGAGGATGAGATTCTTTCACCTTCATCTGATGAAGCCCCTGATAAAGAAGAAGATTATGTTGATGAAGGAGACGACGAGGACGAAATAAAGCTGCGTAGTCGAAAAAGAAAGAGGGCATCCGGTAGGCGAGCAAGATCTTCGAAGTCACTGAGAATTGGTTCAGATGACTCAGAATTCAGGGCTGACAGCGATGACGGTGACGATATTGAAGATTCCGAATCTGAAGATGACTTCATGGAGAAATTGCAAGAAAAGAGGTTCATTGCTTCTGAAGATGAAGATGCAGACGAGGGTGACTACGGATACTCATCAAAACGCCGGGGACGGCCGAGAAAATTATCTAGACGCAAATTCACAAAGGAGTTATCAATCGAGCCAAAGATACTAAGAGGTGGTCGAACAACAAGAGGTACAATTGTGACAGAGGAAGTGGAAGAGGAAGCTGACGAAGGTGACGAAACACTCTCCATACAAAAAGAAATCCAAGAGTTGTACGATTCTTCGCCAGAAGCTTCACCCGTTAAGCACAAGTTGCGGGAGAGGGGTACGAAGATCGACTACACGATCCCTCCTCCTTTGAACCCAGACCAGCCAGATGATTTCACTGGATATGGGAATGGTTTCCAGTCTGCATCTCAAACCGGTAGTCGTGGCGGGTTTCCTGGCAGAAGAGGTCGGAAACCTGCAAAGAATGAGTATAGAAAAATCCTCTTTCCCACTGCCGGACCATTTGGAGGAAGTGATGTGATATCTCTATTTGGGAAGAACATTCCTCCGGGTGGAATACCCATTGAAGGCATGGCTTCCTTCGATCCGAACCAATCCAACGCCTTAGGCGCCATTGGAGGAGGAGGCGCCAGTGATTCAGATTCATCTGACGATGAAAAGATGAGTGGAATGGTAACTGCAGGGGGTAGTGGTGTGGGGGCAGTTTCAAATGGTTCCAGCACAATAAACCATACTAAATTAATCACATCTGGCTCCTCATCTGGAAAAAAGAAGAGCAACTTAAGTGACACAGACCCACTCGGAGTGGATATGAATATAGACTTTTCTGTGGTTGGTGGGCTTGGCAATTACATTAATCAGTTGAAAGAAATGGTGGCATTGCCTCTACTTTACCCAGAGTTGTATCAAAACTTTGGATTGACACCTCCAAGAGGAGTGTTGTTCCATGGTCCTCCTGGTACTGGTAAAACGTTGATGGCAAGAGCGTTGGCTGCCAGTTGCTCAACCGCAGAACGTAAAATCACCTTTTTCATGCGAAAGGGAGCAGATTGTCTCAGTAAATGGGTAGGTGAGGCTGAAAGACAATTGAGGCTTCTTTTTGAAGAGGCAAAAAACCTGCAACCTTCAATTATATTTTTTGATGAAATCGATGGCTTGGCGCCTGTTAGATCATCGAAGCAAGAACAAATTCATGCAAGTATTGTCTCCACTTTGCTTGCGCTAATGGACGGTATGGATAACAGAGGCCAAGTAATTGTTATTGGAGCTACAAACAGGCCGGACTCTGTTGACCCAGCATTGAGAAGACCAGGACGTTTCGATAGAGAATTTTACTTCCCATTACCAGACTTGAAGGCAAGGTCAGATATTTTGAAAATTCACACGAGAAAGTGGGACCCTCCATTGCCATCTGAGTTTCTAGAGAAAGTTGCTGGACTCACCAAAGGATATGGTGGAGCTGATTTGAGGGCCTTATGTACTGAAGCCGCATTAAACAGTATTCAAAGAAAATATCCACAGATTTACAAGTCAGATGACAAGTTGAAAGTGAACCCAAAGAAGGTCAAGGTGATAGCCAGAGATTTCATGAAGGCGGTGGAAAAGATTGTACCTTCCAGTGCAAGATCAACGTCTTCTGGCTCCTCTCCCTTGCCTGAGCATTTGAAGCCTTTGCTTGAAGCCGAATTTAATGAAATATCCAAAAAATTGAAAAACTTACTCCCGACTTCTTCCTCGAAAACCACAACTCTAGAAGAAGCATTATATTTTGACCCAACTATCAACGATCCGGACGGTGGTTTCGGGAAGCAAGAATTACTCAGAAATTTGGAAAGTGCAAGAGTGTGTAAACCACACTTGTTGATATGCGGAGAGCCGGGAAACGGTCAACAATACATTAGTGCTGCAATTATCAATCAATTGGAAGGGTTTCAAGTCCAATCACTTGACATGGGAACCATATTTGGCGACTCCACGCGAACTCCGGAGCTGAGTATCGTCCAAGCTTTCATTGAGGCCCGTAGGCATCAGCCGTCTGTGATTTTCATTCCAAATATAGACATCTGGTTTCAGGTTGTTCCACACCTGGCAAGAGCTACGTTATTGGCGATGTTGAGAAGTTTGAATAGCAACGAAAAAATATTGCTTATGGGCGTCTCAGAAACAACGATGGAAGCATTGGATGGCGAGATCAAGATGATCTTCGGCTTCAATACCAACAGTTCAAATAACGTTACTTTGCACAACCCGACCAGGGAACAAAGAGCGTTATATTTTGAATCTCTCCAAAAGACATTACTTATGAAGCCTTATGAATTTACTAATGATTTGGAAAATAGGCCAAAGCGAAAATTGAAAGTTTTGCCGAAATTGGAAACTACAAACAAACCCTCCGATTTGGCAGCGCAAAGGAAGAAGCAAAAGGAAGTTGAGTATCAGGATACCAAGCTCAAGAATGTTTTGAAATTGAAATTGGCCGGGTTGATGGATCTTTTCAAGAACCGCTACAAACGGTTCAAGAAGCCCATAATTGATGAAGGATATTTAGTTCATTTATTTGAGCCGTCAATCATCGATCCTGAGAATCTACAAACTCAATTCTCAAATTACGAGGTCTTGTATGAAAAGTCGACCGATTCAGCACATGAAAACATGATCAAGGAGCTTAGTACTGGGCGCTATTACTACAATATGGATTTGGAAATCATTGAAGAAAGGTTATGGAATGGTTACTATTCTGAGCCCAAGCAATTCCTTAAAGACATTCGAATGATTGTGAAGGATACAATTACTCTTGGCGAAAGGGAACGAATCTTGAAAGCTAATGAGATGTTGACAAACGCGCAATTTGGTGTTGACGATTTCAGCACTCCTGAATTTATAAATGCCTGTAAGGAAATGAGGCAAAGGGAAATAGCCAAGCAGGAGAAAATATTGAAGGAGCATGAGGAGGCTGAGAAACAATTTCAAGAACAAGAAAAGTTAAATCTTGAGAAAGCTGAATCAGAAAATAAATTTGTTGAGACCATGGAATCGCAAGAAGCTGAAAATATTTTAGTTGAGGATATCGGTGAAGACAGGGAGTTGGTTACAAACGGTGATGGAATGGACATTGATGACAAAAACATTAGCGCTCAAAATTTGACGGAAGCGACAGAAAATGGGCATGCTCACGTGGTTGTCACAACTACCACTATTGAGCCACTGGAAACAGGAGAAACTACAAGTAATGAATCATTGGGTATACAAGCACCTAATGGAGTTGTCTCCTTCCAAATAAAAGATGCAGAGCCAAACAACCATGAATCAACTTCCGCAACAGGTAACAGCAAGCCACTTGAATCAGCTCCTCCAGCGGGTCCAGAGGAAGATGACGATTCATCTGAATCTGAAATCGAAGACTTGGATCTCCCAGACAAGGATGTAATTTTGGACTCGAGAGTTGACAAGTTTTTCGGTGAGCAATTACCTGAGCTCACTGATAACTACGGAGTAGAAAAGCTCGAACTTGTCATGGCAAAATTCATGGAGATAGCGTGGGCAGATCGCTCCAAGTGGGACAGAAGAGAAACAATTCTGAAATTGATCGATGCTGCGAAGGAATTCTCTTACGCCCTGAATTAGACAACGTATATACGCAACTACATGCATTTTTGTATATGTGCTTTGTATTAGCTGTAGATATTGTACAATTGTGTGATTTGTAGACGCAATGATTTTCATCATCACCTCAATTTTTTTTTCTTTTCCTTTTGCCATGTGTTTTACTTGATACTTTTAGTCTTCGGCACTGCCATCTCTTGGTCTATAAGCAACGTTCTGCTCCGCCAAATCGCTCACAATATGAGGTGGTAATTTTCCATTTATCTTTACCGCATAAATACCTGATACAAAGGAGTCTATACGAAGCCACCTTGCTACCCAAGACTTCTTGTTGTCATCTCCAAGAGCTACAAGGCCCTCGAAGGATGGCGATGTACAGTCATGTATTCTGTCATCTTCATTGTCCTGGTAGTGCAAAACACTTTCACAGTTTGGACAGCCAGCGTCCACAAACTTCTTGTATGGCTGTATCAACCCACACAACATGCATGCTCTTTCGGTTCTCAGTGACATCTTCTATATGAATTGAATTTGAGTCTTTAGACGATGAGAATGCGGAGAGTTCGGAGAGTCCAAGAGATGAATAATGGAGTTTTAGTTTTCACTTTTTTCCACTCGTTTTGATACTTTAAATTTTACCTGACACAAAGTTATATTTGAAAATTCATAGAGAAAACTGAAAGTTGAATCTGCAACCCTTTACTGCCCTTCGACTTTATCAACTTTTCAGGTACAGATGTTGAGAGCAGGGCGAGTGTTTCCTCGGACAGTAAATCTGTGTCGAAGAGGGGCAACACAGCCCAATGTACTCATGGTTCCATCCCGCAGATTCTTTTCGATGGACCCACAAATCATCGTTACAACCTTAACTGACTCGATGCAGAGCTTACACTCCGCATCTGGGATACCATGGTGGGCTCTTATCCCGCTTACTACATTTGCATTGCGTTCTGTGTGGACTCTTCCCCTCGCTATCATTCAGAGAAGACGAATTCAGAAACAAAACGAGTTCAAGCCTATTATTAGTGCCATGTACCCGGTATTTAGATTGAAGTTAGCCCAGAGAGTGCAAAAGGCGCAGACAGAGGCAACTAAAGCCATTGCGTCCGCAAGTTCGGCAAACGCATCCGGTTCTGACCCATCAATGCAATTTCTTCAAACCCAATCACCTGTATCGTCAATGAAGTACGAAGAAATAATGCTAATGGCCAATAAAGAAAGAAGAAGAAGACAGAAGAAACTCTTCAAGGAGAACAATATCCAATTGTGGAAGAACTTTATTCTTCCTATGTTTCAAATTCCACTCTGGGTCAGTATGTCGCTCACCATGCGAAATCTTAGCGGATGGTCTACATGGGACAGTCTCTCAAACAAACCATTGGACTCTACATTGTACGATGAGGGTCTCTTTTGGTTTACAGACTTGACCAGCTATGACACAATGCACATTGTCCCCATTGTATTGGGAGTAGTGACCTTGTGCAACGTGGAATGGACATTCAAAACCTTGGAATTAATGAGGCCAACTTCGTCCAACATCTCCCTCAGAGCAACAACTGGTACTGGCTCTGGAAGCGGTACGCCTGCTTCTCTTAGGCCAACTCTTATGGACTCGATAGCTAACATTTCTCGAATGTCAGTGGTATTCATGATGGCCATCTCAATGAATGCCCCGGTGGCACTTACCTTGTACTGGATAAGCTCTCAAGTATTTTCATTAATTCAAAACATAATTCTTGATATCCAGTTCCCAATGAGCTACACTCCCAAGAGAAGGTTCAACTTCTCTAAGCAAAAAAACCCGGATGCAATTGATGTGATAAAGAAGGATGCTGCCAAAGAGTAATTAGAAACTCGTACACTTGTAAATAGGAATCAATTAGTCCCACAATTGAATGCATTTTGTATTCTCTCTGTATGTACAAAAATCGCGCCCCCAGGAGACCCCATGGTGAGAGTCACCTTGAGCTGCAAACCAGATCCGGTCTCATGGAGTGCATATTGCAATCGGTCTTCTTCTGCCATTCCAAATCTGTCAAACGATTTGGGATCTGCACGACTCAGTTTATGCTTCTTATCTATATAGCGATACTTCAAAATAGTCTTAAGGGCAGCGTTGTATACAATCAAATGAGAGTTTAGATTCCTCATCAAATATTTATCACACCCATTGATAACTTTTCATCTCTTCTCTCCGCGGTAGCTGGTATTTCTCAAGATTTGGGCCATCCATTAGCTTAGTTGGCTTTTGCCACGACCCCCCTCGTGTAGGCACTCTCTTGATATTAACTGATAGCCTATATGCAGTGAACTGACCCCAACAGTGATAAGTCATAAAATGCACTGCCAAGTTATCAATACAATAACCTCTTTTTCTTTAAAATCGCTCTTTTAGAGGTTTTCTTTTCTCCACATCTGCTTATAGATACATGAAAAGCTGCTGCTTTATCGCAGGTGGATTCCTTGTTGTTTCCGCCTCCGCACTCTCTCTTAACTTCGGCAAGTATTCCCAGGTATTTTCCGCTGGTACAGACCTTGCGCCGTATGACTCGTGCCCAATTGACATACCATTATCATGCACAAACTCGACGCCTGTAACAGACTCATGCTGCTTTGAACTGCCCGGAGGTATAATGTTACAAACTCAGTTTTGGGACTACTACCCTCCTATTGGACCCAATGACACCTTCACTTTACATGGCTTGTGGCCTGATAATTGTGACGGAACATACGAGCAGTTCTGTGATGATAGCTTGAATATCAAAAATGTGACTGATATCATTGTCAACGAATTCAAAGACGAGCTGCTTTACAAAAAGATGACCAAGATATGGAAAAACTTCAACGGAAACGACGAAAGCTTATGGATGCATGAGTTCAACAAGCATGGTACTTGTATTCGGACCATGAGACCAAACTGTTACAGCTCATCCGCTTATACTGAACATGAAAACGTGTATGACTTCTTCAACATTTCCGTTAACTTATTTGAAAAATACCCGACTTTCAAATTCTTAGAGGCTGAGGGGATTGTGCCATCGACCGAAAAAACGTACACTAAAAAACAGATATCTGATGCGTTACTGAAGAATTTTGGTGGAAACAATGTGTACTTCAAATGTAATAAGTACCAAGCTTTGCAAGAGATTTGGTACTTCCATGAGGTTAAAGGCTCCGTTAAACTGGAAAACTTCAGACAAATTGGCAGTTTTATGAACTCAAACTGTCCTAACGAAGGTATTAAGTTCATTCCCAAACAAGGTTTCAAGCCCCCCGGGGGTGGCAAACCGAGTCCTCCAAATACACCAGGGTTACGCCGGGGTTTTGTGAAATTGGGCGGGAAGAACGGATGTCTCATTAGCAACGGCCAGTGGTATCAATATGGTACGTGTGCTACTTACCAGATATTCAAGCTGCAATTTGGAGGCTACAATATTAAAACTTCTAAGGGATACTGTGGTCTTAACGAAGAGAAGCAATTGGTGTGTCACAGCCAAATATTCCCTTCAAAATTCCAATTCCAATTCGACAAAGAGACAATGGAAATTGGATATGGAGGCAAGTTTGATTGGTGCTTTGATGAAAAAAACAAGCACGGATCTGGTAGATTTGTACAAGTTCCCATCAAGTTGAGCGACTCTTGTGATGATTCCGTAAGATTGACACTCCAATAACGGTCCTTCAAGAAATGCAAAAAAAAATGCAATCAGCGTCGAATAAAACACGCTATCTACAAAATGGCGCATAGAGTAGTTGCATCAACAAAAGAATATATAAATTAAAGAATCTGCAGCCATGTATTAACACTTTTTAAAAACGATCACAATATCCGAAGCTCGACTAGAGAAGTCCAGTATACTTTGTTTAGGGTTAGGCCTTACTGTTTCCGAGTCTAAGTCTTTCTTTAACAGAGAAATATTAATGGTACCTGAGCTCATCTTCTGTTGCGTATCATAGTCTCTCTGAGCATGGTGTTCGAATAAAGGGTTCTCGAGTATTACGGAGTCACTATTATCTCGCGCCTCTGAGTAAGGAAGTGACAAGAATACAGCTCCACGAATCATCCTGTAAGTGTCAAGATCAAACCTGTAGTAGTAGTACGTGATGAAGTAGGATACCATGACGGTTGTTATGGCAAAGATAAGTAGAGCAGCACCAGAAAAGCCAATACCGGCTCTAAATGAAACCCAATTGTTCTCACCACCACCGCTATTGCTATGAACAGAACCAGAAATACAATAGCTTACGTTGAGTGCAAGTGCTCCAACTAAGCCCAATGCAACCATCGGTTCCAACACCATAACTACCAATGGGTGTATACTGCAAGTGAAAATTGTCACCAGTGTTGAATATACCAATCCTATGCCACATAATGCGAGAGCAATTTGGATTCCCATGTCCTTTGTAACTTCCAAAACTGTACAAATACAGGCAATGGATGCCCCACTAAGACAAATTTGCAACAAGCGGATTGATAAAGATATGCAACACTTTAATTTTTCAGAGTCCATTGCGTTCGTTAAACACCTGAGAAAACCACAATGAAACAAAAAGTCATGAAGATTGGGTTGCCGAAATACAGCTGTGTATATATAATCAAGCATGGAAGAGTGGCATCTTTCTAGAAGTCTGCATAGCAGATTCGTATAGTCTGTGCGGCTCCTGAACCATATGTATGTATCTGTGTGTAAATAACGTTAGTGTACTACATTCGAGCCCCTTTATCCAAATATAGACACCTGTAGATGCGTAAGTGTGTGAATAGCCGGTAGTTGAGTACTGGATCACCACAATTATAGAACCGTATTGTTGGCCACGGCGTTGCAGACGATTGTGCAAGGCGTTCCCACATATAGATAAACCTTAAGAGAGTAATGAAGTGGTCTTTATGTGTTAAGCGGCGGACACATCTTGCATGAGACACCCGTGTTCGTATTAGGCAATGTACATTTTGGCAGTCAGAATACGAATTGGTGGAACGGTTGCAATAGCAAAGGTAGTCGAATCGGTTTTTTTTTGGGGGGGGACACTTATAGGCACCACTAGGCCCAAAAACGTCAAGTGATGCAGATACAAAGAGTATGGCCCAGACTAGAGTGGTTAATCGAATTAACCTTACACATGGGGCGTGATAATTTATTTGATTGAACGGCATAGCTTGACCATTGTGAATAAATGCCGAGCTAATACTTGCAAAAGTTTAAAATCTATAACTGGCTATTTACATGCACCTTGATCACCCGCTCTGCCACCTAACTAGAGTCGCTTGGATAAACTATAAGGTACGCGACTACATTTTTTTTGGTACGGCGTTGTCGACATCAGTCGGAGTAGAAGGTGCGGGGGTAGAGGATATGATGGTGGGAGTCCAGCGTTTCCTTTTGCCAAATAGATGTAGGCTGATTGTCATCACTTATCGCAGCTAGGATTGTTTCTGTTCATCGCAAGCTTTCTGAACTTGCTCGTACAAGTAATCAGAAAGCTTAATTATTCCGTATTCACCACTACAAAGTCGATACATGGTGTTTGACTCGTATGTGTTCGGGATTATCGTTCCGTTTGCATCAACTTGAACGTAACCAAAGATATCGTCGACACCGGGAATTCTCGCAAAGTTTGGAGTATGGCGGAAATCATATATAGGCATGAATGTGCTTGCGTTCACTCCTGCCTCTACTATGAACAGGAAGTCGTTGTGCACCGTTTTTGATATCGTTTCATTGAGAAGGCTCAAGAACTTCTTGTTGGACACAAAGTTTTCAGGAGATATATGTACTTTTGAACCATTAGTCACTTCCCCAATAGGGGTTGCATTTGGGTCTTTCGAAAATGAGGCAAACAATGATTTGCTATTTGCTTGTGGATGAAGAAAAACCTGCAGGTTTTTGGCATATTGGGTCAATTGCCTCCTAAATACAAGAGTTTTGAGCATTAGGAATATACAAGTGCAAAGTACTGTGGAAGGAAGTTTGCACTTCAGATTGAGCTTTCCACCTGATGCCTTTTTTTTGTCTTCTGCCCCACAAATTTTCCCTGGATATCTTACGCGCGTATACAGAAAATAGTATAAATGGGATTTTTCTCTTATGGCTGAGATGTGGTGTATTAAAACTTCTATTATATTGTTCTCTTGCACTTTTTCTATCCTAGCATACTTCTCTTTCTTCCTCTCAACCTGACGTCTTCTAATCTCTTGATCGTCTCTTCAAGCTTTTTCGAGCCTTGCTTATTCTTTGAATTTTTACTCAAGTGCTCATCTTTGTAACCTTGTAGTAACCATTCATTGTAGCTCTCCAGATACAATGAGTGTGTACTCAAGATTGCTCTCTCTAGCACGTACAAATCGACTGCCTTATCTTCTGCGAGTCCAGAGTATGATGAAAGCCCAAAGTCAATCAATACTGGTTCGTACAGGGATGCTTTGTCGATGCCGCTCTGCTGCAATACAATATTACTACTGGTGAGGTCTCCGTGAATCATTTCATTGAGATGCAATTTGGCAATTATCCCACCAATTCTTTTGAGCACCACCTCTACTTCTTTCAGCAAGCAAACATCTTTGTTGTTAGTCTGTTTTTCCAACATCCACAACCAATTTTTCAAAGAGCTGATATCACCAGAAGCTAACTCTTCACCAACAAAACTCATCCATATGATCCCGTGCGCAGGATCGACCGATATTATCAGAGGCGAGGCAATTCCCAACTTTGTGAGTCTGCTCATAAACTTCGCTTCTGCTATCGTTCTTGCTTTGTTGATTTGCTGATCTATTTTTGGGTGTCTGTAAGGTTTAGATGGTCTATATTTGATTATGAATTTGGATTTCTCTGGAAGGTAAACAGGTACTTCTTCAGAGCAATATGGATGAGTCTCCGTCCGGAAAACGAGCGCCTCGGCTCCCTGAGATACTAATTTGAGGCCTATGTTCGGTAAGAACACTTGTGCTTGATTAACTATGTGCTCCATATCGATTGTTCAAGTGGAAAGGCCTAGTACCGACGGGGCACTCCAGACAGTTTTTTTTCTGATGTGCTCTATTATTCTCATTCAATGACAAATCTCCGCAGCACAAGAGATTTATAGTCGTGCGCGCAGAAACACTCCCAACAGCTTACCTTATCTGATTCACAGGCTCTGAGGTTTGCTATAGAATCGGCGCCTTTTGTCCTTCTACTTGTACCTTCTACGCCCCTTATCTCAATCCTCGCACTCATCACCTACATATCTTACACACTAACATCTATCAAGGCCATGCATACATCCGAATTGGTGTACGTAATTCCTCCTTATCTATTGAATACCACTTTGGGGGCGAACTTGCAAAAGAAGTTGGAAAAGCTTGACCCGAAACTTGCACAACTAAACTATGTTTCTACCAAATCTAAGTACTATAAAGTAGAGTCTAATTTACTGGTGGATGGCGCTGGTTCTGATAATCATCCCGGAGGTTACTCTTCAACCAGCACTTCCAAACGGTTTTCCGATGATCCGGTCTTCAATCAAATCGTGAAGGACAAACTTATTTTCAAGCTTGCTACAATTGGTGTTGCTGGAGATAACTTCCCAATGGAAATACTTCAAAACGATGAAGATTATCTTTTTGAGATTTACGATATCTTCAAGGACCGGTTAATATATGGGGGAATACGCGGCACGCCACGTCTCTCCAAACTATTCGAAAACGGGCAGCAAAACGATAATCACAGTCAAAGATTTGACATTGAAGATGCTGAAGGATATGGCAATTATTCATCTTTAGCGCTGCCACGCACTGATGGTGATATTGATAACTCTATATACAGCTTTGTTGACATGCTCCTCCACGAAGACTCTGACGCACAAGTAGCTAACCATGATGATTCCGATGACGATGAAGAAAACGAAATTGACGATAACTTAGACGATGGCTTTATCGATGCCTACGAGGATAGCGGCATGGATAGTGTACCTGATGACTTTGAAGGTCACACGGACCTGATGGACCACGATGACACAGTCAACCTGGATACCCAAAGCTCCGCGAGTAGGCAAATGAAGAGAACTATATTCAACTCAGAAAAGATTGGAGAATTCAAAGTTGAAAATATTTCCAAGTATATCGACGACATCTTAAAGGACAAGTTTACGACCAGCCCATCTGTCCCTTTACGCTCGAAGGCGTGTAGGTATTCTATTAGGCAATACAAGAAGTTCATGTCAACTTCTTTGCAGAAACTTTTACTAAGAGCATGTGCAGACGAATTACTGCATTATGAATCTAGTCCTAGCTTTATTGATGTGGATGGCGATTCTTTTAAGTACCCACTCCCCTTAACGTGGACGCCACTAACCTCCGGCAAAACAACTGAGTTCCTCAAAAACAAATTGGGTCTCAATATAAATATCAATAATGGATTTTCTCATATTGATTTCACTCAGAATCCGAGATATGCAGATAACAAGAATCACGGTTATGTTCTGCTGCGGGAGAAAGACAAATATACTAACTTCATCACTGACAAAGCTGTCCCTCCTTCAAGTGGAATTTTTTACTACGAAGTTGAAATCAAGCAAAAATGTACATCAGCTTCCAATTTTAAGCCTATAATTGTGACTAATGAAGAGGCTGTATCATCTAATAATGCAATGCATGTGTGCCTTGGCTTTGCAAAGCGGTTTGCCAGTACCAATCAGTTTCCAAAGCCGGGTAGTGGTAGTGGCAGTGGCAATTCCGGCGCCAGCAAAGAGATTGATTTGGAGATAATTAAGAATGACGTTGACGCATTCTTGTACACTTCTAGTCTTTCTTCAAACAGACGATTGGCACGCAATGAAGACCATCTCAATATCGAATCTGCAGAAACAGAAGCTAAGCAGGACTTGCTTTCTGCGCAGCCAGGTATCTTCAGAGGGAGTTATGCGGTGAACTTTGAGGACTCGTTATTCTACAACTCTGAGAAGGCTTCTGAATCGTTACAGAGGACAGCCGTTCTTAATATGAACAGAAGACTCTCATTGAATAGACAGCACATTGAGGACCCAGATACAGGTAAGCTAGATCTTGGTTTTACTTTGCTCACTTATTTAGACAAGAGTACCAAGGACATTGAGGATAGAAAAGAAAGTTCTGAAAAAGATGTTGGTGCAGAAGCAACAGAACTGGAGGATTGTGATATTTACAACACAGAAATTATCGGTTGCGGTATCAACTTCTATGATAAAACCATATTCTATACTTCTAATGGAATTTTAGTCAAGGTTATCACTAAAGAAGAGTTGGATTCATCGAGTCCATCTAGCGAAAGTATTTTCTTCAATACTTCAGCGGATTTGGCCAGACTATCGACTAAAATCAAGAGTGATAAAGATAAAAACTACCTGCACTTACTGATTAGTGATTTGAAAGCAGTATACCCAATGATTGGAATAAAGTTGAATACCGATTTAGTGAACTCGAAGGGGGATACTGTTCAATCGGGAACGCCATCGACGACAACCATTGTTACCAATTTGGGATTTAAAGAATTCCGGTATAACATCAATAGCCACATTCGTGGTTTTAGAAACGAGGTACAAGACTCCTTGTATCAGTCACTCTTGGAGAAAATACATAATAATAAGGCTGAAGAAAGAAAGCGCCAAAGTCGTGCATCTCAGAAGCCTGACGATGGTGAGGTCAAAGCTAAACTTCTGAATGATGCAATGGAAGAATCTCTATTGAATATCAAGGGCAATTCAGTTTTGATTAACGCTATGATCAAGGGATATCTTCAACACGAAGGGTATTTGGACACCTTCCTGTCATTTGGTAATGACCTTAAAAACCTAGCTCGTGAAGTAAATGAAAGTGAAGAGGGAGATGATGCAGATGTTATTAACGAAGATGACCATTCGTTGGAGAGAACTCATGCCCGGGAAAGACGCCAATTAAGTAATTTCATTCTTGCAAGCGAGTTCGATAAAGCAATTGATTTCATGGCCGTGAAGTACCCTTCACTTTTGAGAGGTAAGGATACGGAAGCTGATGGAAAGTTTCAATCTCAACATAGTAGCCGTGGCCACTCTAATTTGTTCGAGTTAATGCTTTTCAAGTACATACATATGATCAAGATGTATCTCGAAAGGGAAGGAACTGGCAAATATGATGGAAAAGGTAGTAGTAATGACAAAATCAATACTAATACTGATTCGATCACCAAGTCAGAAAAGTTTGCAAAAATCTTCCAATTTGGAAAGAATTTGCAGCAAATGTTCCCAATGCAAAAAGCCAGAATCGATATTTTCTCCTCACTATTTCTCGTTAAAGATCATGTTTCATTAACCAACTTGCCTAAAGCAAGTGAATATATCATCAATTACAACGAGAAGTTATCTCTTTTTGCAGATAGCATGAATAAGGTAATCTTGAATCACCTTGGTTTCAAAGTGTACTCCAATCTAGAAAAGATTGTCGAAAATGTTGATAAAAACATTGACTTACTTAGTGTCAAATACTGTGATGATAAGTTCATGTTGGTCAATTTTGAACGAGACTATTTAGATATCTAATTCTATATAATGGCTTTCAAAGCTTCCGTTTCTTCGTACCTTTAACTTCGCTCAGTATTTTTCGATCAGAGTTCCTTTTCGTAGTACCATCCTTGGACTCAATGTTCTCGTTATTCGTTGGCTTCACGTATTTGAATAAAATGTGCTCATTCACTTCGAAAGGCAATTTAATATCGGCAGTTATATCGATTTTGCCAATGTCATAGTACTTTAATGCCCACGCACCCCTTTCTAACTCAGATAAAGTGTATGTAATTTCTTTGGCGAGTGGCAGCGCAACCGATACATCTAGAATAGTAGGCAAAAATTCATCAGTATATTCCTTCAAGTTATACTTTATTTTTGACCCTGGTTTGGATGGCTCAAGCACGTAGTACATGAAGCTCTCATCACTAAAAAAAGGTGGAGCCAAGGGCAGAATGGGCTCTACAAGAGATAATACAAGACTGGCTGTTGCTGGGCCAACGCCTCTAAGTTCCGAGGTCTTTTTGGTGGATTCTTTAACCACAGACAAGTATTTACTCCTGTCTTGTGCCGATTGGATTGGGTATGGTAATTTGCTGAGTATCTTCACCAAATTGGTCAACCCACTCTTTGTTACCTGCATTACAACATCTGAGTCGTTTTGTCGTATCAATTTGGGCAAAGTGGGTCTGAACTTCCCCTTTGCGAGCTTCCAGTCCATTAATAAGATCAATTCATCCTTGGTTATCCAAGCTTCTTTTGTTTCAGTGTATCTTGATTTTATAAGTTGTGGTAGATCCTTGCACTTCCAAGTGTCTAACTTCGTGAATGTCCAGGCATCGTTGCCGTATTTAGTTGATTTTTGATCCGATAAAGATTCGATTATCAATGGATAGAGGTCCTCAGATGCCTTTTTAAGTATCCCAATAGTTGTCATAACAAACAATTGCAGCAAAAAGAGAATGCTAGTTCTACTGACGAATTTCTGATACTTATTTTCCAATGCACGCGCCACACGAAAAGATCAACATATTGAGCTTTCACTATATGTTAGTGCTTTACAAACCAGTTTTTTAGTCCGTTGAGGAATCCTTTAATAATATATAATCTACCTTTTTGAAATAACAAAAATAAAAAAACAACAGCTTGCCAATCCTCAACAAAAAATAAGACTGAACAAAAACTCAACAAGCTGAAACCCAATTCTAAATTAAAAGAATTTTTTTTAATCAAATGAATAAAAAGAGTTCACGGATAAGCAACATTGATCATTAAACCATTAAATGCAGTTGATGCAAATAAAATTAAAATACAAGAAGAATGCGCATTCATGCCTGCCAGATCCTCCACGCGGTGTGAAAGGAACCCAGGAACAAATGGACATCAAAAAAGGTAGATCATCGTACAGAATATAGCGATCGCTTAGTATCTGTAGATATCAGCCTTGAATGGACCGACCTTTGGAATACCTAAGTACTCAGCTTGAACGTCAGTCAAGGTGTTCAACTTAGCACCCAAGTGGTCCAAGTGACATCTGGCGACGGTCTCGTCCAAGATCTTTGGCAACAAGTGAACACCGATGTCGAAAGGACCGGTCTTCTCGAACTCTGGGAAAGTGGATCTGAACTCAGGGTCGTTGGCCTTGAACAAGGCAATTTGAGCCAAAACTTGGTTAGAGAAAGAACAAGACATGACGAAAGAGGAGTGACCAGTGGCACATCCCAAGTTAACCAATCTACCTTCAGCCAACAAGATGAGGTGGCGACCGTTCTTCATCAAGAATCTGTCGACTTGAGGCTTGATGTTGACAACAGATTGAGCGTTGGCCTTCAACCAAGCGACATCGATTTCAATGTCGAAGTGACCAATGTTACAGACAATGGCATCTTCTGGCATCTGCTCGAACTCCTTGCCAGTGATAATGTCACGGCATCCAGTGGTGGTGACGAAAATCTGACCAATGGAGGCGACCTCAGACAATGGAGCAACCTGGAATCCAGAGACAGCAGCCTGCAAAGCGTTGATAGGGTCAATCTCGGAGACGATAACTCTGGCACCCATACCTTGCAAGGCCATGGCACAACCCTTACCAACGTCACCGAAACCAGCAACAACGGCAACCTTACCGGCGATCATAACGTCGGTAGCTCTCTTAATACCATCGATCAAAGATTCACGGCATCCGTACAAGTTGTCAAACTTGGACTTGGTGACGGAGTCGTTAACATTGATGGCTGGAACCTTCAAGGTCTGCTCCTTGACCATCTTGTAGAGGTGGTGGACACCAGTGGTGGTCTCCTCGGACAAACCGAAACAGCCTTCAAGCATCTCTGGGTACTTCTCGTGGACCAAAGTGGTCAAGTCACCACCATCGTCCAAGATCAAGTTTAACTTCTTGTTGTCCTTGAAAGCGAACAATTGTTGCTCGATACACCACAAGTACTCCTCGTCAGTCTCTCCCTTCCAGGCAAAGACTGGGACACCTGCAGCGGCAATGGCAGCAGCAGCGTGGTCCTGAGTAGAGAAAATGTTACACGAAGACCAGGTAACTTCAGCACCGAGAGCAACAAGAGTCTCGATGAGGACAGCGGTCTGGATAGTCATGTGCAAACATCCTGCAATTCTGGCACCCTTCAATGGTTGAGATGGGCCGTACTTCTTTCTGATGTACATCAAACCAGGCATCTCATTCTCGGACAATTCAATGTCCTTTCTACCGAAAGCGGCTAAGGAGATGTCGGCAACTTTGTAGTTGGAAGCAGGGGCTGAAGACATTGCTATGATTCAAAATTTGGTGGTTTATCAAAGTATTGAAACGAATGATGAAGAGAAAGAAAGGAAAAAAAAAAAGCTGCTAGTGATAATTTTCAGAGCTAGCGATTTATATAAAATTCAAATCAGACACACCGCGTAAAAAAAAAATTCATGTAGAAAATTTTTCTCATCACATGCTCGGTTTATGCACGTTTGAGATGGTGCTAAACGAGGAAGCTACGAGGAAATGTTGGCAAGAGTCTTCTCGACTATCCAGTAGAGCTTGTGCCAGCCTCGCAACGAGTATTATAGTTCGTGATAGGTTTCAGGAACTGCAAAGTTCAATTACATAGGAGTTCTAAGTTTAGCTGTAGCACCTTTCGCCATACTTCGTTTATTTCTCCACGGACTTGTTGGGGCTGGTGTTTGGATGTAACCACGTTCGATGCCTAATATGATTCTGTGTGGGGGGCCGTAGTATTTTCACCATCTATTTTTGTATATACGACCAAGTGCTACGATGTACGTCGAGCGCAATCCCTACTACTTGCCCTTCTCTTAACACCATTAATGTACATTTCTCTCCCCTGTAATACATTTTTTACAAATTGATACTTTTTAATTCTTGTGTATTTCCCATTTGTTGATATTACCTCTTGATGTTACTTCAAATTTCGAATTTTAACCAGTCCAAATCTTTTACATCTTCGCTTTTCATACCTCCAACACCTGCTCCGTTCATTGAATGTGGCGGCTCGGGTCCTGAACCAATGGATTCACTTTGCTTCAAGCCAGTTGTCAAAGACGAAACTTGGTTGGGAACATTAACTTCGTATTTGGCGCCCGGGTTAACAAACACTCCCCCAACACTCATGTCGTTGTGCAAGGAGGTGTAGTTCTTGAAAAAGTCATCCGAAGCCATGTCATCATTCATGTCTACTCCAAGTGTTCCTCTTCCGAGTTCGCCATTACCGCCATCTATTCCATTTCCCTTTATCTGTTCATACAAATCATCATTGAAATTCGTTGTGAAGTTGTCTGAGTTGGATAATCCTCCATAGATTGACGACCTCTGGCTAGTAGCTGTTGCTGTGTCTCCGTTAGTGTCAAAATAAGAGCCTGTCTGGGCAGCAAATCTTTGGTTCAACAATCCGATGTTTGTAGGGGTTAAGGCACTGGTGGAAGGTGGAGTATTCTGATTCATATTCCCGAGCACAGAGTTTTTCCTTTGCAAATTTGAGAAATTAGTCGCCGACGTTCTCCTGTTCAAGCTTAATGACTGGAACGACGATGTAGAGCCTCTCTTACTATAGGATGATAACGAAACCTGTGAAGGCGTTCTTTTGGCAAACGAGTTATTAGCGTCATAGTTGTTTGCACTTGTGCCTAGTGGCATATCTGTTCTCTTCCTTTTGTTTCCATCTGTACAAGAGCCCCCAGTAAATGGTGATACAGAGTAAGCATCGTCGCCTTCATTGTCATTTCCAGAGGGAATTGGAATCGACTTCATATCCATGGGTCCTGTATGCTGGTGTTGGTACAACTGCGAAGCGGGTTGTACCTGTTGGAAGCTTTGATTCTGTGTTGAAACTGATGACGCAGGCGTAGAAGCCGAGTTACCCTGAGGCTTAGGAAGGATCAACACATTCTTATACCTAGATCCAGCACTCGCAGCCCCTATCAGCGAAGCAACTCCACATCCAATACTTGACGATCTTCCGGAAACAGAAGGAGAATTCGTCAAGATAGTGGTATTATTCCCTATCACGTTGTTTTGCAAGTTCGCAGATGGGGACAGTGATATAGGTATACCATTGGAATAAAAGTTGGGGTTTCTGTTCGGAAGTGAGGACGAAGAAGCCATGTCTTGGTACGAGTTCTTTCTCGACATGGAAGAGTAAGGGTATGCATTAGGAGTATTGCCGACAGACGTGGACGCTGCCTTGGAGTTGGACGGTAATCTCCTGGAATTTCTCTTTTTTATCACATCAGTTTTCAAGCTGAGTGGCCTAGTAGTTCCATGAAGTTTTTGGAAAAGGCCACACGCGTTACAGAGAGTGTTTCCTATTGGATCCTTTCTCCATAACGGTGTCTTTAGAGTGTGGCAATTGAAACACTCAGTTGGTGCTGAACCATTACTGACGGAATGAGATCTCGCTGATACAGTATCCATAACAGGTGGTGACCGACCACCCAGTCCCAGAGATGGACTAGAGTTCCGCTGTTGGTGAATGGATGCGGTCAAGTTTGACTTCTTGACCACGGGGCCGGGTACTTGCATCAGGTTGGCATTTACTTGCATGTTTGCAAAGTTGGTTGCCGAATTGTCTTTTAATCTAATTGAGGGGTTCATGTGGTTGTGGTTGCTATTATCATTAATGTTGTTGTTGTTGTTTTGTTCGTTGAATTCGTTATGTTCGTCGATGGTGTCTTGTTTGTTTCCAGGTGTAAACTGTTGAAGTGTAACCTGAAGTTTTTGAAGTGGTTGCTGTTGCGACCCCCATGACATGGATGTATTTGGAGTATCCGAGTTATTGCGACTGTTGTGAGATGAGTTGCTGCCAGGAGGAGAGTCGTTCATGCTGGACGGAGTAACATACGACTTTGAGTTCGAAGTAACAGTAGTACCGTTTGTAGCCGTGCTGGTGCTATTTGTGGTGCTTGTCGCCGTTGAGGAGTTGGTGGTCACCTTCGTTAATCTGTTACCGGTATTGTTTGTCGCTGAGGTACCGTTCTTCAAATCGTCAATCGAGACTGGGGAAAGTAAATCAACTGAATTCATGCTGTTTGACACAAGGTGTGACTTTTGGGTTTTCAAGTTTTCTTTTCTTAGCTGTCTGTTCTCGACTCTGGTTTGTAACCGCAACAACTTTTTAGCAGACAGGAAGAGTTCAAGAATAGACGGTGCAGATTCTAATTCTTCCCTAGCATGCATTAGGGCGAGCGTGGATGTGGCGTTCTACGTTTTAGAGTGGTAGCTGCCGCCGTTTTAAACTAGCCTATGCAACACGAGAAGGTTGATACGTGCTCTGTTTTCTTAGTCTAGGCTGGGACTGAGTTTAATATTGCTTTTTTCGTTGGAGTGGATTCGAAGTCTGAAGCCACTGGTAAGGTAATGCAACTCGAACTTATGGACTCTGATGCGTACTAAGTTGAACGTGGCTTCTGTTTAGGATTAACTGTCCAACTTTTTCTCTTTCTGGTGGGGTGTTCGTGTAGTGAAGTACCTGTCTTCGAAAAAACTAACACCTGGTTTCGATCGAGAGTCTATGGACAGGTGGGTGGGGTACCTAACTAGATCGGTGTATTCGTAAGGGAAACTATGCAGACGTGTAGCAAGAAGACACTCCTGCAATAAAGTTTCAGTCTAGGTGGCTTGTAAATGGAAGGGATGTTCTAATACAAACAAAAAATCGAAGAATGAGTATTTGAGTATAGTGAGCTGACTGTACCCTTTGGCATTTGGTTTATAAAATTTCTCTATTTTTTTTTTTTTTTTTTTTTTTTCGTTTTTTTTTTTCCCTCCCGTTATGTGCCCCACCACAAAATAAAATCTCACCCCCAAAATTTTTTTGCTGTTTCTTTTCTCCGTGCGTTATGTGCCTCACAAAAAAATAAATGTCCACCAGTAAATGCAGTAAGATGTAACCGCCGTAACAGGGAGGAGCAGGATATTTAGGAGGAGAGGGCGGGGGAACACTATTTTTCTTCGCTAAAATTGAGATTTCTTTTTTAGTGCACAGGCTAGCGCAAACGTGAGATCACGAAACCCCCACTAAAATCTGTTTTGAAGGTAAGCCAAATAATAATTTTAGGTCGAATACGGAGGATCTTTAACAAAAAAATATCTCATTAATGTATCTTCCCCCGCTCAAGAGTTGGTGTAGCCGTTAGGTTGAACCGTTGGGAATGTAGATGACTCTTCGGGCGACATCTCGGGGTCCATCCGTTGACTCAGATCTTCTTTAACTACTGCGCGATGAGATGGTTATCGCCTATATATGCTGTGCTCAACTTGCACCACTCCACCATAGTGGTCACTGGCAATGTTGCATTCTTTACAAAATGCCAGGCTCTTCATCTCTCTACTCCTACTTTCGCTACGTTTGTGTGAAAGGAAATGTTCTTGTACTGCTGAACATTCCCCTCAAAAATGCTAGTCTGCTAATTGTTTTCTTTGTCCATAGGACTTGGCATGAGTATGTAACCACAAGGTGAATAGAACCTACATTCCCTTGCTTGAACCGGCCACACGTCGGAGAAGTCCGATTAAGCGATTTTGTGCTTGTTCATCTCTATTGTACTTTACCTCCACCGTGAGGCGCACTCAAGCAATTTTCATCAAACCGAAATTAAAGCCGACATCTGGTGTGCTGATTTTTTTTGCATTTGTTTGACTTCAAGTGTAAATTTGGAGTATTGTATTCCCTTTCTCGTCGCTTGATACTGGCTAAGTTAAGTACATCTCTCCTTCTTGTAGGCGGTATGCTGTATCGCACCTTTAACCGGTTGATCCAGAACTTTGCACTACCTTCCGTAGATCCTAAGATTATGTATTACTTTATTTTAAACGCTATATCATTCGTCTGTCTCTTTTTTTTTGTTTTGACTCTGCCTTTGGCAGTACCCTCACAGGGTAACCTCTTCTTGATGCTGTGACTGGTGCTGATTCTGGTTATGGTGATGCTCTCCCTTATTTACATACAGTTTACCATACCGTCTTCCAGTGTGTTTTTCTGAATTGCCAGAGTTGAGTGGGTTATTGTCAGAGTGCAATCTATACTCGAATGAAACCCCGTAAACTCTTTCGTTGGACCCAGTGTCCACTGTGTCGATGTCGGATCCTCTTGAAATCAGTTTGCATTCACGTATAATTCTCAAAATTGAGTCGCAAATGATTCTTCTGGCTTGGAATGACGTGAGCTTTTTAGACGCTTTGTCATCTTCTGGGGTATCTTTGTTTACACCCTGTTGTTTCTTCTTGTTGAAGTTCAAGTTGGAATTCCAGATACTAATGATATCCTCGTCCTTTCTGACACTCAAGACCATTCCAGAGATGTCATTGAGAAGCAACTCTTGGATTTCTTCTGAGTATGTGGAATCAGGAATGATAGACCCAGTCATCGTCTTGAGAAGTAATCTTTCCCAGATTAAACTAGATTTCTTGCGAACATACTCTGGTTCTGAATTGCCATTGTTGTTGGTGCTCCCATTATTGTTGCCGTTGCCGTTTGGTAACCGGCGACTAAATCTAAATACCCAACGTCCACCCTTGGTATTGATAGGGTCTTCCCATACTGGGTTGACTCCGCTCTTGAAAATCAACAACTCGGTACCAATTGGAAGCTCATATGTCTTTTTCAACGACGACAAGCACGCCCACATCTGCTCCAAGGATCCAATGTTGGTTGTTGTTTCGTTTGCGTTATCAACACGGCTGAATTCAATCTCATTAGTAGTTTGTAAGTACAGGTTAACGGCAACAGCGTTGTCTCCTGCTGTTGCAGTAGAATCACCATCAGCTTGCCCATTCTCATCCTCTGCATCCCTTTGCTTCGGTTTGGTCCGCGAGTGGTGCCATATAGTCCAACAATATGGTAGCACGTGGTGGTGTGCTGGAATCTTACTAACTGTTTCCTCTGCAGTCTTGACCGGATCCTTCTTGGGCAAATCAATATTAGGGTTTGGAACATTAGATCTATTGTTGCCATTATAGGACTTGTACCCGCCCTTATGGTGATGATGATGGCTGTTATGGTGGGCGCCATTTCCGTTGGATCCACCTCCATGGCCATTGGCGGAATTGTTATTATTAGAATTGTGGTTATTGCCATTATGGTTGTTGTGGTTGCCGCTATGGATATAGGAATCATTACTGTGGTTGCCCCTCGATGACTTGGATGGATGTGACGACGACCCGCTTTTTGATGACACACCACTAGACATGGAATTAGTCGAGGAGGTCGAGCCATTCTGGTTCATTATTCTATTAAAGAGAGACTCGGCTCTTTTCAAATTTTCAGACATATTTGCAATGATGAGGATGAACTAAGTCGCTGTTATTGTGGATGATTTTTTTTTTCGTTGACCTGGTATATTAGGTGTTATGTATAGTAGTTTATGCGTTTGTCAAAATATGTACAATGGGTTAGTCAATCAGGAAAGGTAAGCTTCAGAAAGACTCGTATGAATATCAGGCACGGAAAATGGGTCAGGGATCAAGTTATGGTATTAGCGAATATGTGAAACGTTGCCCAATGGTGAAGTGTAAATTTGGCGTTTTCTGGGTTGGAATGAGACGATGCTATGCTAACTTCGATGTACTTGTATGACTGTATTGCAACGTAAGGCCAATCTATCTTGAAAGTAGGCGTATCTGATTTCAAGGTAGGGGGAATAGTACGTGACAACTGCAAGTAATTTATAAGAATTGATGAAAGGAATTTGCGCGGATAGGCTGTGGTAAGGTGTTGAAGAAAATGAGTAAAGAGCTGCCTGTTTTGTAGGAGTGATGGTCTTTTTTTTTTCCAGGCAAAAGAAGAACTCGACGATCTCGATCCTGCGTGTACGTTTGGTTGCACAATATACCGTCCTAATAGATGCAAAAAGTAAGTACAAGGTACAGGCATACAAAGAGCCTTGAACCACGAGTCTAGTACTTTCTGCAAAGTTGACCACGGTATTTTAGCTTCAAGCATGAGAGAATTGCTACAATCTTGTTTCATAATCATATATATACTCCTTATGTTCTACCGTAGTAGTGTAAGTATCCACCCAAGGTCTTGCAACCGTTGATATAGTTGCTGAGGTCCAATTTCTCGTTGATCGAGTGTGCACCGTCATCACCTCTACCCATTGGTAACAACAATACATCTGTTCCTAACTGCTGCTCGAAGGTCAAAGTGATTGGAATGGAACCACCCTCTCTGGTGAAATCAGGCTTAATTCCCCACACGTCTTCGGTGGCCTTTGCGGCAGCAGTGAATGCGTCGTTGAATGGGTTTGAAACCCAGTAAGCACCATCGTGGATCAATTCGGCCTTGATCACATTGGGCGACTTCAACTCTGCGAACTTCTTGTTGACATAGTCAAGCACCAACTGGTCCAACTTTGCGGACTCGATGTTAGGGACGGTTCTGATCGAGAATTTACCAATAACCTTTGATGGAATCACAGTCTTTGCACCACCTCCAGAGAAGGCTCCCTCGATACCGTGGATTGACAACGATGGGTATCTCCATCTGTGCTTCAAGATGTCTTGCTTGGCGGAGTACAATGCGGTCTCTGAACCAGATGCCGCATTCAACTCCTCAACAGAGAAGTCAATGTCATCATACAATGCATTTTCCTTGTCAGTCAATGGGGCGATCATGTCGTCGATACCTGGAATCAAAATTCTTCCGTTACCGTCAACAAGCAGCGACAAAACCTTAACCAAATCGGTCATTGGCTCAGCGATGATTCCACCGAAAATACCAGAGTGCAAGTCGGCACCTGGTCCCTTGATAGAAACCTGGTAGTAGTTACATCCTCTCAATCCGTAGGTCAACACTGGCTTGGTAGTACCCAACCAGTAGTTGTCGGAAATACAAACAGTGTCAACACCTTTGAAGTATTGACTGGCCTCCTTGGCAATAAGTTCATCCAAACCCAAAGATCCAGACTCCTCCATACCTTCAAACACGCAAACCAAGTTGACTGGCAATTCCCAGCCCAATTCGTTATGGGCTTGGATAACATTCAACCAGCCCATCACTGGACCCTTGTCATCAGTGGAGCCTCTACCAAAGAGAATCTGCTTAACAGTGTCGTGGTGCAACTTGAATGGGTCGGTGTTCCAGCCATCCTCCTTCAAAGCAGGCTGCACATCGTAGTGTCCATACACCAAGACGGTCTTCTTTGCCTTATCGTTACCGAGTCTAGCCAAGACGACTGGGGGTAATTCCAACTTTGGATTCTCGACTGGTGGAGGTTGGATACCCAAATCCTTGAGCTGAATATCCTGGAATCCCAAGTCAGTTAATTCCTTGACCAAGAAGTGGGCCATTTCAACAACCTTTGGTCTCAACGACTCATCTCCAGAGACAGAAGGAATTGCAACAGCCTTGGAGAGTCTTTCGATGAAAGCTGGCTGCAATTCATCAATCTTGTCAAATAAAGGCTTCAATTCAAGTTTCTCGTAACTCATATTGAAAGTTATGATGTGGTGAGTGTGAAGGAAAAGAGTAAATGCGTGAAAATGTGGGCCAGGGAAGATCGACAATTTTATTATACCATAAAGGGATCTCCATTTTTTTTTTCCATGCGTGTGTAAAATGCCCTACAGTTTCTGTAGTGTTTGTGCCGTTTGCAGACGCGGACAGCGGGTGGATTTTCCGCTCCACAGTAGCCATTGAATACTGCCCATAGATAATCCTATTGTGAAACAATAGCTAAGATTCTCGAATATCAGTAGGCTGAAATCAAACTAACTCATATGGGCTATCTGGTGTGTAGTTTGCTGTTTGCTTTAGTTCAATGAGTAGAAGTTTCGTGTGTAAGCAGCGCCTGTGGCTTTCTTGTCTCTGCTAGATTTTCAAAGAGTGTTGCACACAGAGATTGAAATCACGATCCAAATAAGCACTCGCACCCATCCTCACATCACATACCCGGGTGTATATCACCTTAACACAATTGATGAGTTCTGAGGATGAAGGTCCGTCTTCGTCTCTTTCATCTTCCTCTTCACTGTACGATAGTGAAAACACAGATGTAGATATTGTTTCTCTCATAGTGGGTGGCTCCACAAACGGTTCTGCCGCTAGACACTCACTTCCCACAGACAGACGAAAGCGAAAGCGAAAGAGACGTGAAAATGATGATGATTCAGACATAAACCATTCGTTTGCTTTGTCTGAGGATTTTGACGGAGTTTTTGCAGTCCAATTGCCCTCTGTGTTCCAACATGACGCCAAGAAGAATGAAAGTTTACTACAGAGAGATCAACAAATCAAGCAGCTGATGATACAGCTGGCTCAGAAAGTCCAACAGGAGTACCAAGCATTGGTCAAGCACCAAACATCTTTACTTGAGGAATTGAACGACAACGGCTCCAACGGTCTTGTACAGTTTCTGCTAGAGGCAGACCAAGAATATCTTGAACATCTAATACGCTTGAGGCGCAATGGTGAAGACGGGATACGACATTACTACTTTTTCACTCACAAAGTATCTTCCACGAGCACTTTTAATACTAGCTCGAACAACATTTCTTCGTGTGATTTTTTGGGGATGCTTGGGCCAAACTTTGAAGATCTAAACACTTGTATGACCGCTGCATTTGCGAGCTCCAACATCAGAATACTCAAGGAAGCACTACAGTTTTTGAGGAAAAAGGATTTTACGATAAGTAAAGATATATGTGATGGTGGAAGTTGGCTTGACTTCACTAACTGGCTCGAACAATTGGGAGGTAACATGTCTCAAATTAGTCTGCCGCTTCCAACACGACTAATATACTATTACCCTGATGCAGAAGTAAAGATTTACAAGGTGGCCATTATATACTACTGGAAAGTGGTTTTCCCAATAACGGCCGGTTCAAGTTTTCCAAGGGAAGATCTTGTGTATATTTTGCGTATTCTCATGCTCATATTATCTGACTATTATCTCGCTAAGCACTGCTCGATAATGGCATATGATTTATTGATTCCATTATTTTTTGAAATAATTCGTGGTCTAAGTGATGAAATTGCCATACAAGTATTATCCAGTGCACTAGAAATTTCAGGTTTATCAAACGAACAGTCTTTCTATTTGATCAATCAATTGCAATCTTATGCTCATGAATTATTGCTCATGGAGACTATTTCCAAGCTTGAGGTACGCAGATACTCGAAATTAGTTACTATTCTCGCTGTGTCATTTATTAGCAATGGGAAAATGGCTGCCAATAGGGTTACAGATACAAGTACCAATGCTAGTACTAATACAACTGCAGCGACATATGACTTTCTGCAAACCTACGAATTCTCGATAGGAATATTTACGTCCCTTCAAAGCGCTGTTCTGAGTGATATGAGGGATTTCGATTTTAGCGGTCACTTTTTTCGAATCAAGTTGCTCAATTCGACCTTCGACATCCTCAAAGATGTGCTGGATCCAATGCTTTTGCAAGAGATACAAATCACTCTTCAGGGTTTAAAGGACAGTGTCCACGAAGCGTTAGGTGACTTGTCAAACAAAAGAATGAGAAGACTAACAGAAGCGGGAACCGAGAAAGATGAGGAAATTGTAGGAGAGGAAGACAACGACCATAAATTGGATAATGCAGAAATGCAACCATATAACGAAACTTCAAAACTAAACATGTCATATTTAATTCAGTTGTACGAAATTATAGAGGAGATTACGTTACGAGTGGAAAGACAATTGATTTGGTACCAGGGCCAGTCTAATGTATTTTATAATTCCAGTATTAGTCAATAATATAGGATGTATTTCATATATGAAAAATAAGCGAGCCTTCTAGTAAAGTCTCAGCGAAAGCTTTTAGCTCGAAAACGTGCTGCTTGCGCGCAGCTTTGTGTTAAACATATAGGAACGACCGGGAAAATGTGCGCGTATATATATTGTGATCTGGGGTTTGCATATTTCGCTTTTTTTGGGAGCCGTACAATCTTTATCTACTATAGACTAAAATGTCAGCAATTGAATGGAAGAACCCTGAATTGGAGGATGGTATAGGCTCAACGGTTGTTTTACCGTATGGGTTTGGCCCACTTCCAGAGAAAAACAAGCGTATTTTCTACTTTGATATCGACAACTGTTTGTACGAGAGATCTACAAAGATCCATGACTTGATGCAAGTCAAGATTCACCAATACTTTGTTGACCACCTCCAGCTTGAGGAAGAAGAAGCCTGGAAGCTTCACAACACCTATTACAAGACGTATGGTTTAGCCATTGAAGGGTTGGTGAGAAACCACAAGGTAGATGCCTTGGAATATAACGCCAAAGTGGATGACTCATTGGATTTGAAGTCCGTTTTGAAGCCAAACAAACCATTAAGAGACATGCTAATCAAGATTCGTAATTCTGGCAAGTTCGACTACTTCTGGCTCGTCACCAATGCATACAAGAATCATGCCATGAGATGCATTTCGCTTTTAGGGTTGGGGGATTTGTTTGACGGTTTGACGTACTGCGACTATTCATCCTTTCCGATTGTGTGCAAGCCAATGGATAAGTACTTCTTCAACTGTTTCAAACTCACGGGTATTGACCACGAGAATCCAGAGGTTATGGCACAGCAATACTTTATTGATGATAGCGAATTGAATGTTAAAGCCGCCTTTGATTTAGGCATAGGTAATGTGTACCACTACGTCGAAATGGATGCAGAATATGAGGCATTGACCAAGAAACCAGATTTCGAAGAGTACTATGGAAAGGATAAAATAAGATTGGTCAGACACATCTTAGACGTAGGTAAGGATTTTACATGATACACGTCATATAGAAAATGATAGACACGATTCAAATGAGTTTCGCCATTTTTTTTTTGTAGGTAATTGAGGTGTTTTCTGTTCTCCAATACCGCCTTAGAAATGCGATATTGGTTTTTCTTTTATGTGGTATGCATCCACAACTGTCCGCTCATACTTCTATTCACATTCTTCTCGGATACATCTAGTATATCATGTCGAAGGGCAGAATAATATTCTTGCACGGGTTTACGCAAAACTCGTCCATTTTTTACGCAAAGACTTCGGCTCTCCGCAAGCGACTCTTGAAATTGAAATATGATGTCATATACTTAAACGCACCAGTTGTTTTGAAACCAGTGGACTTCCCAACAAATGATTCTGTTTCGAAGTTTGATAGCGTCAATTCTGGAGAAGATGATGGAACAAACTATAGAGCGTGGTGGCTTAGACAAGAGCATTCCGTAGATGTGGACCCTGCACTCAAAACAATAGAACAGTTTCTAGAGAGCGGCGCCGTCCACGAGGACGATGATACAAAGGGAAAGCAATACTTGACCTCCCTAAATCCAGAGTCGGAGTGGATTCCAGTAGTTGGAATAATTGGTTTCTCACAGGGGGCTGGTTTGGCTGGTTTGGTGGCCCGTAACTTCGACAATATATTCGCTGCCTACAAGGACAAGTTTGATTTGAAGTTTGTGGTTGTGTACTCTGGGTTTAGGCTACCCTACGAGAGCGTAAAAGTATACTACGAGCATGATAAATCGAAACCTCAAAAAACCGATTCGTTAAAAATGTTGCAGGTGACTGGGGAATTGGACACTGTTGTTGAAGAGGAAAGGTCACTGAAGCTTTTGGAGGAATACAAGGCTAACTCTGTACTTCTCAAGCACCCTGGGGGCCACTTTGTACCAAACTCTAAAGCATCCGTTGATCAGGTTGTGAACTGGATTGAAAGTACGATGAAGGAAGAAGAAGAGAAAGGCAAAGATGTGGTGGAATCAAAGGATGATATAGATGACGTGGATAAATTATTGGACATGATGGACGGTTTTGGTGGCGGTATTTAATAACGTACATAGAGAATAGAATCTTAGAGAAACCTCAAAACTTGTCTATTTGCTAAATAACTTATAATTCATCATGAACAATGGTATCACCAGTGGCCTTCCCCATCCTATACTTGGAATAGTACTTGAGTTCTTTTTTGGACAATGGTCCTTCTGTAGGCAATATACCGCCGTTTTCTCTCACGAGCCATTCACTGATTTTGATATTGTCTGGCTTCTTTCCACTGCTTATCTCAAAATGCTTGAAGGTAGATGTTTCCTCATCAAGAACAAGAAGCACTGGGAGAACCACACCCGCAGGGATTGGCACCTCTTTTCCGTTTATCTCTATGCTCTCGGCGTCTGGGGTCTCGGTACGTTTGGAATTCACCAAGGCAAATCTATAGCTCAGCAAAAAATCAATCGCCAACGATTTGAACATAGGACTTGTATCCTTCGTCCCGGTAAGAAGAATCAACTTTTTGTATCCATTCTTTCTTTCTAACCAGGCCTTGAGGGACTCAGACTTAATAGAGGGGAACTTCTTTACGTAGTTTTTTATTCTGGACTGCAAAAACGACCACATCAGTTTTAACGTCCTCTCTCCGTTGTATGACTCAGCCGCATGTCTGTTTCCTGATTTAGGGGCCACCTTTTTCTTACTCTTCTTCAAGTTATCCTCTTCATCCTCGTACTTGGGAGGTCTAAATACTTGGATTGTGGGGAATCCAGATACTTGATGCTGGGCACATAGTTGCTTGTTGTATTCTTCATCACAGTTGACTGCCGCCACATTCACCGCATACTTGCCATCGCTATGAATGAACTTACCTAATTTCAGGTAAATAGGGTGCAACTGCTTGCAATAGCCACACCACGGTGCATAAAACTTCACAATAGTTGTATAGTTGGACTTGTGTACAACTTTATCAAAATTCGAAGCACTCAATTCATAAACATACTTGTCAGACGTGTAGTCGCCACCTGCTATGACAAAGCTAACAAGAAACGAGAGCACAAGCGCAAGTCTCATCTTTGGCAGGTTGCAATGCTGTAAGAAAAGCATTCACCTTTCGCAGCCTCTTTTGAACTTATTATTTTCGCTCTGGTAACAGATGCTACGTAATCAAAAAAATCACACACGCACACATCCACACACTACACACCCTTCGATGTTTTACATATGGCAAAAAATTAAAGCATCAATTCAGCGATTGATTCACGAGATATATATAGATGTGATGAAAGAGGTTTATGTTTTTATCTGTGACACTCTTTTGTGAATGTGATAATTCGTATGAGTCAAATGAGTTCTCCACTCGAGTCTTCCGGTCGTGCGACCCCTGACTAGGCAAACGGATTTAAAATCCTGACTGTCAAGCAGGGAAGAGCCATACCAATTTCGGCTCTTATCAAAACGGGTACCTGGTTTAATTCTCTGATTTCCTGAATGCTGTGGTTGCCCTCTTCCCTGATAATGACTTCCTGTAAGTACGGTCTCAATCCAAGCAGAATCCCTTCACTACCGCCGACGGAAGAAATCGAGTTAGACGAAATCGTCCTCGTGTTCTTGCCGAGGTTTGACTTTATAGGTGACTCAGGAACCGACTTAGTTGCACTCCCAAGATCTGAGTTACTCACCTTACTGTCATTCTTCAAAGCGGGTATTCCCAATGTAGGCGTAGTCAAGTTGAACTTCGCCAATTTCTCTGAAATAGTGTCCGCGTCACTATTCTTCTTGGAACTTTGTAATTTGGCTGCCTCCACGGCAGAAGTTCTGTGCTTGTTTTTGATTGAATTGCGGTAAGACAAAGATGACTTTTCATCAGGTGGTATGTATGTGGCCAGATCAATGCCTTTTTCCCAAAACAATTCTAATATCCGCTCATTCTTGTCAAATTCGGCTTTTACCAAGGGTAATTGATCTCCATGGACTCTCTTCTCCACTCCCAACTCGGGTATGAAAACGTCAAATGAAGATTCATACACCTGAATGACCGTACCCATGCATAATAATTGGCCAGCAACTTCACTGAGGTCGTCAATCGTTTGCGATAAAAGTAAGTGAATTGCCTGCTCTTGCGCATTCGCCGCACAATCCTTCTTAAAATTACAGTAGTCTGCAGTGGCCTTTAAAGAATCCAAGTCGAATGTGACACCATTGCTACCAGATTGATCTTTGTTTAAGATCGATTTCAACTGTCTGTGAACCAATATATCAACATATCTGCGAATTGGAGCATTGAAATGAGTGTACAATGGCAAGTTGAGGTAGTAATGGCCATATGAATATGGGTCTTGCTTACCTGCAACGTAGTATTTCCCCCTTGCCATACACTTGTATAACAAGATTTCGACACATTGTCTTTTCACTGGGTCTTCGATACTCAAAATTGAGTTTTGTAAAGTTGCCGAGTTTGTAGTATCTATTTTCACTCCAAGATTACCAGCTTTTCTCACGAAGACTTCCATCTTTTGCAAAGTAGGGATTGGCTGACGTCTCAACATAGCAAAGTTACCTAAACCTGCGTGAATTTTCGCAGCGATCGCTCCATTGACTTTGTAACTGATTTCTTGTATAATGTCAAAAGATAACCTATCCTTGAATATATTCAAGTCTAGTCTTACTTTCTCATCATCTAACTGGTCTAACAAGGTCAAATTAGGAGAGATGTTGAGATTTTTATTTTCCAATCTCTGTCTGCGGAACTCTCTCGCAATCAAAGACAATGTCTTAATATAATCGCAGGTTGCCGAAGAAATATTCAACTTAGAAACAGCCTCGGAAGTCGAGTCGTGTGCTAAAATAGTATCGAACGCATCATACGAGACAATTTGCTTGGGAACAATGATACTTTCGTGAATGTACAAGTCTTCAACCTCAAAGTTCGTTGTATCAATCTCGAAAATCACAGACATTGCCAAGTTCTTTTCGCCCTCTTTAAATGAGATGATGTCGTTGACCTGAGGAGGCAACAAGAGACTTTGTTTTTGCGGGAGGAATACCAGGGATGATCTCTTCTTAGCCTTTCTGTCAAGCACAGAACCAGGCTTTATGAAAAACGATACGTCAACTGCATGGAACCCTAATTCAATCTTGGTGTTGGATAATCTCTTCACATGTAACGCTTGATCAACAAATTGTCCATTTGGAGAAAACGCAATAACGTACTCGTTAATGTACTCAACTCTATTTGAGTTGGATGCAATTTCTTCTTCTGCGCTAGGCAAGTCTTCAATGTAGGATTGAATGATTGCCTCATGTTCCTCCTCATTATTGTCAAGTTCACCATACTCATCGCACGAGAAGTTGTTATCCCGAAGGATTGAATCGATTTCAGTGTTGGAGTCGTCAATGGAACCCAACTTATTCACTAAGGTACCAAATGGGTGCAAAGAAGTGATTGGCCATCTCTTGATTGACGCTACGAACAACTGGTCCAGATACTTTTCATGATTTTCAACGAAGTCACGAGGAGCTTGCTCAGTTGGGATAGCAATTAAGGGAACCTTTTTATCAGTGGGCTTGAACCAGACAATCTTGGGTGATTTGGGAGTCTGAATGTTCAGCTCCTTGCCGTTCTTTTTATCCTTAGCTACTTGTGCCGCTTGAGCTGGTCTCAATAATCCAAGAGTACCTGAAAATAACTGCCCTGGGATTCTGTCAACAACCGCGACAACATGCCCAGCGTAAAGAGGTTTGATTTCATCGTTGATCTCCTCCTCTTCCACAAGCAAGAGTGACTGACCTTCAACTTCAACATCGTCGTTCTTCTTCATGGTTGGTCTCTGCTTGAGTGAACCTCTTCTGGTCAAGTTGGAAGAATCTTCGCCATCTGGTTTGTCGTCGTCGTCATTGTTGTTATTTCCACTGCCACTGTTATTGATCTGCTTACTTTTTGTCAAGCTGGTGGCATCGTTGTGGATGTCGTCGTTCAAAACGGAGTTGGGGCTTTTGGAGAAATTATTATCCTTCCGTCTCTTTTTCTCTTCCTTTTCCTTTTTGGACTCCCACACTTCGTCTACAACCAACAATTCGACAGCAACCAAATCACCCTCTAATGCACGATTACGATCTTTTGAGCCACAAATGAATATATCAGCGTCCAATAAACCATCTGTCGAAACGTAGGCATCTGATCTATTTTTCTTGTTTACTCTCAAGGTACCTGTAACAAGTCTACCGTCGGCAATCAAGTCAGGCAATGGCAGCTGCGGTAAATACGGAGCAAAGAGAGATTTGCGACCGTTAGAATTGGCGTTCGAGTTGCCGCTATTGTTGGTGCTATTGGGTAAAAACTGTGACAATGACGAGATTGATGAACTCCCGCCATAGGAGCTGTTTCTTGACTTGTGGCCAGGAGTGAAAGTTGGTGGTTCAAGTGTGTTTATGAAGTTGTTATTGCTATTGTTGTAGTTGCCACCAGCTTGCAGTGAAGGCTGGCGTTGGTGTTGTTGCAGTCTCCAGTTGAGATTCATGTTTACCGCGCCATTCGGGTCAAAGTTTCTGGAATTTGAGCGGAAATGAGAGCCCTTCCTTTGGTGCATGTTGCTCCCGCCGCTTCCCGACTGGTCTGCGGTTGACACGTCAAAATTAGGTGTTGGGGGAAGTAAGGAAGGTGAAGTTGAATTTGGAATTGTGCTGTTGCCACTAGCAGAATCCGGTGGAAACTTAAAAGAGTTCTGGCCATAAGCCAATGAACGATTTCTGCCATGGGTGGGAGACGTGAGGGAGTCGCTGGATGATGATGGCGAGTTCGTGGATGGAGGTTCCGGGGGGAACTTGAATGAAGACCCACTGAATGCATTGTCATTCCCGCTACTAGGTGGGTTTGAAGGCGGTGGTGATGCAGAGACTCCAGCCACCGCCGAACGGTTAGACTGTCTTTGGTTTGCAGCAGCCTTGATGGCCTCGTTCAAGCCTAATGAGTGCCTTCTGTTGTGCCCATTAGCCGAGCTTGGGACACCCAAGGTGTTATGAGAGTTATTATGGATGTTTTGACTGTTTGAGTTTGATCCAGTTCTTCTATGGGTGTTATTCGAACTGAATGACGATGACTTCGCATGCGAGGACGAAGAGAACCCCGCACTATTACCAGCGCTGGCACCGCTGGCGAAGTTACCACGGTAGCCAGACGACGGCGGTGGCATCAATTCTGATGGAGAAGATTTCGGTGGGTACGTAAACTGTTGTTGTTGCTGTTGTTGTTGCAAGATTTGCTTTTGCTGAGCCTGGACCTGTTCCAATTGCCTCTGGAGGTTGTATTGTTCAACCATCAAGGTGGTGAGCTCACTCGGGGAGCGCCGATGAGCAATATGCAAATTCTTAGGCTTATTAGCGGAATCTTGGTTCTGCTGTTGGTTGTCACTCATTTTTCAAGTAACTTTGGCGAAATTTATTAGTCGTGTGGGGATTTAGCAACAAGCTAAGCAAAGTGAATGAAATGCACGAAATATGTAAAATAATGTGGAGACAATGAGCGGTGACCCGGTGTATGACTAATGTGTGTGTATGTGTGTGTATGAGGTGGTGGCTCTAGGGGTGATTGATGGTGGTGATGGTGGTCAATGAAAGTGGAGGGAAGAAAAAGGAAAGGAAAACTGAAATGTTCAGGTTGCTTTAGGTGGTTTGTGTTCTGTCGGTGAGTCAAGAGTGAAGGACTGGAAGGAAGTAGGATCAGCGATTCAACGTGTACCCAGAGAAGCAAGAAAGATTGATTGCTTTCTTTCCTTACTTTTTAGTTCTCCCGTAAAATGTTACAATTGGATTGAAAAAGACAAGAAGAAAGAGGGTGGTGTTGGTGTAAAATTAAGGTTGGAGGAAAACAAGGGGGGACGATTGAGAAATTACCACAAGACAGGGCAGAGACTAAAAAAAAATTGTACAGCATTTGGTGGGAAAAAAAAAAAAAAAAGACGGTGTTTCTGCGGTGGCAGCAAGGGCAAGAAAAAAATGTCCCCAAACTCAGTGCAGATCGTTTAAAAATAGCGTGCGTGACGCTACTGAAAAAACGTCGATGCATAGTGGAAGGGGTGGCCTAAGGCTTGGGAGGAAGGAACAGTGGAGGTATACCAGCAGCTCAATTGACTGCAAATGAGGTATCAATATGACCCAGGTCTAGTACATGTTGGCCATATTGACGAGAACGGGTACCAAAGCTTAAAAAAGGTGGATATCTTTAGCGGTTGCATGGCAAATACGCTGGATCACTAAAAAAATTTTCATGGATTGCCCGGCCAAAGAGCATTGAAAAGAGCTCTAGTGAAAAAAAAAAAAAAAAAAATCAGAATATACATTACACCCGAAATTTTCGAAGCAAACAGTACACGCAGGGAATGCTTACAAGCTCGTAGGTCCATACCGAGTTTACTTCTAGCAGTCCCTGGAGATCACTTTCGGCTGTCGCGCTAATGCAAACCTGGGGCCGATTTCGCTTTTTCATGCATACCAATGCAAACGCAAGCGTTGCACCAAACGAAAAAATGCCGTCTTGTAAGCGCCTAGTCGCAACCTAGGCAAAAAGTGATTTGCTGCAGTTTGCGCCTAAACATTCAGGAACACCCAGGAACTGAGTTTGGCCCTGGCGATGGACGAAATGCAACAAACAAAAAGAGTGCTGGAAAAAATAAATTCTAAGCCATTTCACGCATTGCGTGTGTCTTGTCCATGCAAAAGTACTCACACAATTCAATGATGTCCATGTGCCCCTTATATATTACATCGATTTTACCAAGATTTATGGTAGAAGATACAATCCTCTCCCTTTCGTTGTTGTCTTCAAAGCACCAGCATGTGGTGGTGTGTGTTTGATCGGCTAAATCGCTACGTGCAAATAAGCACTGTTGTCTCCAATTGAGCACTAACAAATTTTTTTCAATACTGTGAGATTCTCTATTGTACGCATATGTAAGATTTGTTTTTCAACTCTCCACGGACTTTAAGATCACCATGATTTTTATTTGGTGTCGTTACCGAATTATCCCAAAATGATGTGGCGGGGTCATCAATTGTTTTCGTCGTCGCATGGATACTTAAGCTGTAGTGAAGAGGCGTTTTCATCGAAGCTATCCTGCACTACATCTTATACTGCTATGAGGAACATTTGTATGAGTGAATTTTAATCTTCCGACGGTGCAGCCTCCGCATTACAAACTCTGCTTTTTAACTTTAGTGTCTTGGTGGCTGTCTTCAATTGACGACAATGTATATACTCAAGCACTTATTGTTGATCATAAGAGCGAGATACACTCGCTATTATTCTGCAAGGTGCTGACAATGATAATCTCTATAGTGTATGCTAAGATAGGTGCGGCTAAACACCCACCCCCACACTTCACTTCCCTAAATACACTACTTATATATATCCCCCCTCCTGCCCCACTCTAGAACGCACATGGAAAGTATCGTAACATTTTTTGTCCCCCCTTCCCCCCCTGAATCTGATTCACTTTGTTTCCCATGACTGCTTGTTGTCAAGGCCAACTCAGTCATGCTGCACATAGTAAACAAGTGGTGCTAGGCAACTAGTGTACTTTCTTTTTATTTTTCCTTTTTATTTTTATTTTTTTTACCTTTTTCTTTGTCAAACATTTCCACTATATCTTAGCCAGATTTTAAAATGATACTGTTTGACACTCTAACGTTTCGATGTCAAGCACGACCATTTGCTTGGATTGTGAGAAAATTGGAATACTGATTAACGCTACTGTTACTTTGTTAGATCCATTTTCTGCAGCTTCAAGCGTAACTTTATCGCTGCAAAATTTATCTTGATTCCCCGCAAAAAGTACGTGTGGCGTTTCGTCTGATAAAGTGAAGGGATCAGAATGGCTGAATGGGTAACAGTATAAGGTGTCCGGTGCTGTTGGCGCAATGTTCTGCCACTTTATGCAGCTTTTTAGCAAATTACAGCCTGTGTTTACCCCGTCTTCTACCACATGTTCTTCAATTTGTTCCTTGCTGAGATACCGCTTGATATCGTTAATGTTTTGCCCCGAGGTTCCTAGTATCCGTAGTCCGCTCTTATCATCTTGTAGCCACACGGGGTTTGTTACCGTCTGTAAATTTTGAGATCCGATGTAGTCTTTATTTTTCTGCAAAAGAGCCCGATGCATGGGTTGTTGGGGTAGGCATATTTCTCCGGGATCTTGTTCGCCTGGAAGAATTGTGACTGGGATACTTGGAAGTATATCCGTAAGAAAGTTATCGAACTCTCTTACATTGTCCACGTTGATATTTGATACATTTTTTGAGCCGTAATTGGCTGTGGACGTAGACGAGTAGCCATCTTCAGAGGGAAATATTGAGTTTCCTGCAATCACCAATCGAGAAATTTGTGACACATCAAGACCATCTTTGTCATTTCCGAGTTCACCACAGAGGTACTGCTTCAAAAGTTCGATGCTAAGTGCATGCTCGGATGTATTGGAAATGTTAAGACCTGACAAGAATGCAATTTTGCGCCCCTGTACCAGTTGAGATGGCGGTTTTAATTCTCTTTGTGGGCTCATCGTTGAATATGCCACGTCCATGATCTCAAAGATTCCAGCCTTTACCTCTATACCTAAAACAGCCACAATACAGCCTGTGACCAAAAGATTCTTATTCAAAAACTCATCATTATGTAAAATGGCCCTTCCACTCTCATCCTCAAGCATCACCAACGAGCTGGCCGCATCTGTTTCGCTAGCTGAATGATAAGAACTGGGTATATGGGGCAAAGTGTCGTCGACGCCCTTCTCCACGTCTTTCAAGATGTTTAATTTGTTGTGCAAGTCGCAGAAAATAGTGCCACTCACCCAGCATATTTCACCGCTAGTTATATCGAGAATCTTATCCTTTCTCCTGACTAGCCTGCCTTCTATCTTTTTGGTGCCATTACCCCATTTAGCCATTGCATTTCTATCAACTCTCTCTTTAAGAGTTGTCAATCTATACTGGTACATTGAGAAAAACTGTTTGTCGTATGTTCTCTCAGACGCCTTTAACGAAAACTCATCCGAGGAGACAAACTTATCCACCGGTCTCTCTAGTTCGGAATTAGATAATCCATTATTTACAAGTTCTGTGAACAGCATTGGTGGTCTGTATTTCTAGTCTATTAGAGCTGAAGATGCTTGGAGCCTGACGCGCAAGTAGGTTTATTCTTCTTCCAGTCGCGTCAAAAAAGTTTGGCTGCAGGTTGCAAAAAAAAAAAAGAGAAGAAAAAAGAGCAGAGTGAGTAAGAATCGATTGGCTGCAATATAATTACTTTACTTCGATTTTTGCCGATTTACTTCTATTTTTCTATGCTAGTATGTACCTCTCAAGACGAGTTCCAACTTTCCCATCACTTGGTGTCTCTTTTCTGCTTCTTATGCTTTTTCTCAATGGACTTGCCGCTTGCGCCAATCGTTATGTTCACTTTAGGTGGCACCTCAAATCCGAAACTCTTTGCCACTTTCACAAGATCCAACTTATCGATCTGGTACACAGTTTTCAAATGATGAGACGCATATGCTTGTAAGTAGGACCTGTATCCATCCTTGGCACTTTGATGCAACCAATAGTTGCTCTTGATAAGTTTAGACAATTGGCTTTGCACGTTGGCAATCTTATCAGTAGGGAACTCGTATTCGTTCAAAGGCACATTTGCAGCCTTCAAATACCTCAAGAATCCCAACTCGGAAGGAGTAAGGAACATCAATGATCTTCCCTTACCCTGTGTACCTCTAGCAGTTCTACCGACCCTGTGGATGTAGTCTCTTGGGTCATCAGGTGGGTCGAATTGAATGATCCAATCAACAGATGGGATATCTAAGCCTCTAGCAGCAACATCGGTACAGATCAATATTCCCTGTTTGGCGTTACAAAACTCGAAAAAGGTATTGGTTCTCTTTTGTTGCTTTTGCTTACCGTGTAAATCCAAGACTGGTAAATCGATGTAATTCAACAATTCACCAAAGTACTTCACGCAGTTACACGAAGAGAGGAAGACAATAATTTTCTTCTTGACATTTCTCTTGAGGAAAGAAAACAACAACAAGAATCTCTTGTCCGAATCGCACACAACGTAGCCCTGTTCCAATCCGTCCGCTGTGCTTACAGCAGTTTCTGGAACCACATTTATGTACAAGGGACCTGGTCTCAAAGAGATTCGAGCCAAGTCTTCCACTTTGGTTGTTTGTGTAGCTGAGAATAACATTGTTTGTCTCTCATCCTTGGGTAAGATCTTTATGATCTGTTTCATTTCCTCTTCGAAACCAATCTCCAAAATTCTATCAGCTTCGTCAATGACAAGAGCCTTCAAGTTTTTGAATATGAAGCCAGGAGTGTTTTGTAAGTGATCCAACAATCTTCCAGGAGTGGCAATCAACAAGTTGACACCCTTCATTAATTTCTCAGCCTCTTGTCTTCTGTTTGCCCCGCCAATAACTATACCAAAAGTTTGTGTGTGGTGTTGCATCAACTCTCTTGCGACACCAAAGATCTGCAATGCTAATTCTCTGGTGGGTGATACTACAATAACTCCGGTACCGTTTCTTGGTTTGAACTTCAATGAATAAAGCATCTCTATGGCTGGCAACAAGAAAGCCAACGTTTTTCCGGAACCTGTCTTAGCAGCACCAAGAACATCACGCCCTGCAAGAAGCGGTGGGATAGTTCTGGCCTGAACTTCTGTCATCTTTGTAAACCCCATATCTTTGATTGCTTGAAGTGTTGGCGCAGAGAGTCCTATATCCTCGAAAGCAGTACTGGTGCTAGATGTAGCATTGTTGGCACTCTCTGTTTCCGCTTGCGGCTTTGGCTTTGTAAGTTGTCTTGTCTTCTCCTCTTGCTCTTCGTTCTTGGCGGCTTTCTTCGACTTTTTGTTGCTCTTGGTCGGATCCTTGACGTCTTCACCTAAGAGCTGAGCAACATCATCGAACTCCTCATCGAGCTCATCAACCAATTTTTCAGTGTCCACGCTCTCGTCTTCACTCTCCTGGTGAGATCTTTTCTTTACTGGATTGTCATGCTTCACTGACTTCTTTCCACTTTTTGCAGTGGTCGACTTTGGTGTTTTTGCCATGTTTTGTTGCTAGTCAATGGAGTGGTATAGTACCGAAGTTTTTTGGTTACTCCAGACGAGAAAAAAAGGTTCAGACCCCCATCGCGTACTGCACCTCGCAAAGTGCAGGAACTTCACTAAAAATGTAGCGAAGATATATCCTGCATGTTGTCCTGCACTATTCCGAAGGCAAATATGATTCATAGTAAGTGGCTGCACAACTAACTACAACCTTTTGAAGCTTTCTAAATATCTATATTTGTGCATTCTTTTTCATCATTAAGAAGCCATGGCATCCTACACTGTCAGCTCGACATCGTCGTACATGCAGGCAATGCAACCTATGGTTGATATCCTCAATTCGCTCGAGTTTAAAGACGATGGGAAAGTTCCACAGTATAAATTTGATGACGATGCTTCCACAGCTTCTGGCGTGAAAAGAGTGAATCAGATCCTCGAGCAATTCGATGGATTATCGACAAATATTCTTAGTCAAATTGCATCTGGTGATTCAGACACCAAAATCCTTCGTGATATCGAGTCGCGCTGTGCATCCATTGGAAAGGCCAGAGGCGAGGGTAACGGTGACGAAGTGATTCTGGTAATACGAACTATTTTGTCCAACGACCCCAGCGATGAAGAATTGCAGTCCTCATTATTTGACTTACTTGGATTTGACGAATTTACACTAATTTCCAATATCATACAGCATAAGGAGCTCGTAAGGAACCCTCCGATAGTACACACCCCTTCGTCTGGCACGAATCTGGATAATAACCAATTTGACGATATTATAGACCCTGCTCTATTATCTCCAGAGCAAAGAGCTCAATTGATCATCGATAGGTCTGAGAAGATGAAGAATCAGCCACTTTTGCCTAGAGCCTTGAACCACAAATATCCCCACATTTTCAAGAACCAAGAGCCCAACATTCCTGGAATGAAGATAGGATTGCCCAAGGGTACCACAAGAGAAAGTTACGGCTCACATGAAGAGATCGTTATTCCTTATACTGAATCAAACTCAAATAAATGGATTACAGAAAATCAGTTGGTGAAGATCCGTGATTTAGACTTTCTCTGCCAAGGAACGTTTAGCAAATATAAAACATTGAACAAAATGCAGAGCTTGGTGTTCCCAGTGGCATACAACACTAATGAGAATATGTTGGTGTGTGCTCCTACTGGTGCAGGTAAGACGGATGTGGCCCTTTTAACAATTTTGCATACCATTAACCAATTCACAAGCACTAGCGCTTCAAGCACCAAAGATGGTGTTGATATTAACATTGACTATGATGAGTTCAAAATCGTATATGTAGCCCCTTTAAAGGCATTGGCTGCTGAAATTGTGGATAAATACTCCGATAAATTAAAGTGGTTGGGAATCCACGTTCGGGAATTAACTGGTGATATGCAATTAACTCGTCAAGAGATTGCCACTACACAAGTCATTGTGACCACACCCGAAAAATGGGATGTTGTTACGAGAAAGCAGAGTGGTGATAACGATCTTGTAACGAAGGTCAAGCTTTTGATCATCGATGAAGTTCATTTGTTGCACGAAGATAGAGGTTCGGTGATTGAAACATTGGTCGCCCGTACGTTGCGACAAGTTGAGTCTACACAGCTGATGATTAGAGTTGTAGGTTTGTCCGCCACATTACCGAACTACATGGATGTTGCTGACTTTCTAGGGGTCAATAGACAGGTTGGCATGTTTTACTTTGATCAAACATTTCGTCCCTGTCCATTAAAGCAAGAATTAATTGGGGTGAGAGGTAAAGCAGGCTCCAAAGTTTCCAGAGATAATATTGATAGAGTATCATACGACAAGTTAGTTGAGTACGTTTCACGCGGTCTTCAAGTTATGGTGTTTGTGAACTCAAGAAGAGACACTGTAAAATCTGCACAAACTTATATTGAGATGGCACGGAGCAACAACGAGGAAAGTCTATTTGATTGTTCCAAAGACTGTGAGAACTATGATAAATTCAAGTCCGAAATGCTGCAGAGCAAGCAAAGTAGAAATAAGGATATGAAAGAGCTATTTAGTAGTGGTTTTGGTATCCACCACGCAGGCATGCTCCGGACTGACCGTAATTTGAGTGAAAAAATGTTCTTGAATGGGGCAATCAGAGTCTTATGCTGCACAGCAACATTAGCTTGGGGTGTGAATTTACCTGCCGCTGTGGTGATCGTGAAGGGTACTCAAGTTTATGACTCAAAGCAAGGTGGGTTCGTGGACTTAGGTATCTCCGATGTGTTGCAAATTTTTGGTCGTGCTGGTCGGCCACAGTATGACGAAAAATTTGGAACTGGTATTTTGTGTACTACGAGTGATAAAATTGATCATTATGTTTCCCTTTTGACGCAGCAACACCCCATTGAATCGAGACTCGGTGACAAACTAGTGGATAATTTGAATGCCGAAATATCTTTGGGTACCGTTACAAATATTGATGAAGCCGTTTCTTGGTTGGGTTACACGTATATGTTGGTTAGAATGAGAAAGAACCCCTTTGGTTACGGAATTGACAGGAAAGAATTGGAAAATGATCCATTATTAATTGGGAAGCGTCACAATATGATCCAAGCAGCTGCGCGCAGATTGCATGAACTTCAAATGATTGTTTTTGATGAGGTTACTGGTAGTTTCATCCCCAAAGATTTAGGGCGAGTCGCATCAGATTTCTATTTGTTGAATAACTCAATTGAGATATTTAATCAAACCATGAATCAAAGAGCAACTACTGCAGACGTGTTGGGAATGGTGAGTATGAGTAGCGAATTTGATGGTATGAAACTAAGAGAAGAAGAAAAGTCTGAGTTGCTGAAATTAGAAGAGATTGCTCCATGTCAAGTTGCCACGAAAAAAAATAAAGCAGTCATCAAGGGCTCTACAGCACTTTCATTTACGAAGAAAAAAGGGGATAAAGGGGAAGATGATTCGAACATTGACGATGGATCCAAGACAAACATCCTTCTTCAGGCATACATCTCTCGTGTCAGTATCTTCAACTCAGCTCTTCTGTCTGATTGTAACTACGTTGCACAAAATTCTGCTAGAATTTGTCGCGCCCTTTTCTTGATTGGTATCAACCGCCGTTGGGGAGATTTTCTGAGAGTTATGCTTTCACTCTGCAAGTCGATTGACAAGAAACTTTGGGGTGACTTTGACCACCCTTTGTCCCAATTCGACTTGCCCGAGCAAATCTTAAGAAATATAAGACTGAAGAACCCAACTATCCAAGAATTGAGAGACATGGATGCTGGTGAATTAGGTGATTTGGTGCATAATAACAGGATGGGTGGTGTATTATACAAATTAATGGGAAAGTTCCCCTACCTTGAAATCGAATCCGAGATCTTTCCTGTTACTAGCAACGTCATGAGGATACACCTCGATATTGATCCAGATTTCAATTGGGATGAAAGGTACCATGGCGGAGCTCAAATGTTTTGGGTAATGGTGGAGGCACAACCAAATTTAAGTCTGGAACAGCAAGAACAGGAAGATGAGGCATCTATAACGGGCCCTATTGCCCATCCTGATGGAGCACCACTTCTCCATGTCGAAAAGATGATCCTCAATCGCAGACTGATGGGCCATTCACATTCACTTGATTTCATGATTCCAATTTCGGATCCTCTCCCTGCACAAATTGTGGTTCGTGTCGTATCTGATTCGTGGATCGGCTCTGAGAGTGTCCATCCAATTTCTTTCCAGCATCTTATTCGTCCTCTGAATGATACTATACGCACTAAGCTCTTGCGGTTGCAGCCGCTTCCTATTTCAGCACTCCATGATCCCGATATTGAATATATCTACAAGTCGAGATTCCAATATTTCAACCCCATGCAAACTATGACCTTTCACTCATTGTACAACACTAACTCTAGTGCCTTTGTTGGCTCACCCACTGGGTCAGGCAAAACAGTTGTTGCTGAGTTGGCTATGTGGCACGCTTTTAGAGAATTTCCGAAGCTGAAAGTTGTTTATATTGCGCCAATGAAAGCACTTGTTAGAGAAAGAGTTGATGATTGGAGAAAGCGACTTTGTGGCAATAACAGCCCTAAGGGTTTGAAGCTTGTTGAATTGACTGGTGACTCGTTACCTGAAGCCAGGGATGTCAGGGAGGCTGATATTATCGTGACGACTCCAGAAAAGTTCGATGGTATCTCGAGAAATTGGAAAACTCGTAAGTTTGTTCAGCAGGTTTCGCTAGTTATCATGGATGAAATTCATTTGTTAGCAAGTGATAGAGGTCCAATTTTGGAAATGATTGTTAGCAGAATGAATTATATCTCGCTGCAAAGAGCACTCCAGGAAAAGGAAAGAGATAGAGAAAGAGCTTTGGCGCCCAGTAAGCAAGATGGAAGGCAACATCTCCAAGAAATCCGACTTTTGGGAATGTCTACTGCAGTATCTAACGCTATGGATATGGCTGGATGGCTCCGAGTCAAGGAAGGTTTATTCAATTTTTCCTCTCTGGTCCGGCCTGTCCCATTGAAAATGTACATTGATGGATTCCCTGATAATTTAGCTTTTTGCCCTTTGATGAAAACTATGAACAAACCAGCATTTATGGCTATAAAACAGCATTCTCCTTCAAAGCCTGTGTTAATCTTTGTTGCCTCGCGTCGTCAAACGAGACTCACTGCGTTGGATTTGATTCATTTGTGTGGTATGGAGAGTAACCCAAGAAGGTTCTTAAAAGTTGATGATGATGAAATTCAAGGATCCATTGCTCAAGCAAAGGATGACACGTTGAAATTGTCATTGCAGTTTGGGATTGGTTTGCATCACGCAGGTCTTGTTGAAGGAGATCGTCAATTAGCTCATAAGTTATTCGAGCTGGGAAAGATTCAAATCTTGATTGCCACTTCGACATTGGCCTGGGGTGTAAATTTACCCGCACATTTGGTGATTATCAAAGGCACGCAGTTCTTTGATGCTAAAATCCCAGGATACAGAGATATGGACTTGACGGATATTCTTCAAATGATGGGTAGAGCGGGAAGACCCGCATTCGATACCAGTGGTACTGCAATTGTGTATACTAGAGAATCCAAGAAGACATTTTACAAGCACTTCTTGAACGTCGGATTTCCAGTGGAGTCATCTTTACATAAAGTTTTAGATGACCATTTAGGGGCAGAAATCTCAGCGGGTACAGTCACCACAAGACAGGAGGCGATGGACTTTTTAACGTGGACATTCTTATACCGCAGAGCACATAATAACCCAACGTATTACGGGATCGAAGATGTGTCCAGTTATGGAATTCTGAAGTATTTGGCTGGACTCATTGATCTGACAATTTCAAATTTAATTGAGTCGAGGTGTGTGTTAAGCCTGGGGCAGCAAGATGGTGGGAAATTGGTAGCCACACCATTTTTACATATTTCTTCGTACTACTACTTGTCTCACAGGACGATGAGGAACATTACCTCGAGACTCAAAACAGACTCATCGTTTAGAGAATGTTTAAGGTATTTGTGTGAGGCTGCGGAATACGATGAATTGGCAACTCGTCATGGAGAAGAATTGATCAATATGGAAATGTCCCAAGCAATGAGATATCCAGCTGAGGACTTAGACAAAGAATTCTTGTGGGATCCGCATGTGAAGGCATTTTTACTATTACAAGCTTTTATGAGCAGAGTAGAGCTTCCCATAGCTGACTATGCTCAGGATACAATCTCAGTGTTGGACCACTCGCTAAGAGTTTTACAAGCGTATATCGACACCGCTGGTGAGCTAGGCTATTTACAAAGTGTACTCACTTTCGTCAGCATGATGCGGTGTATTAAGTTAAAGTGCTGGTACGATATTTCGCCTGTGAAAGCAGCATTACCAGGACTTGCGCTGGGGATTACTACTTCCATTAATGATGATGGAAATGTGCATGCACACCCTTCACTAAAGGAAATTGGTGCTATGGGCACGAAAGACTTGTATTCTTTGTCTAATAAGCTTGGCGTGCAGGCCAGTCAAAGACAAGAATTCATCAGAGTGGCATCAAGACTTCCTACCGGTACATTGACTGTGATAACGAACGGTAACAGCTTAAGTGTTGAATTCAAACACGATAATGAGCCATTAACTAACGATTTCAGAGTATACTGTCCAGCTTTTCCAAAGGAGCAGAGAGAGTCGTGGTTTGTGATTTTAAGTGATTCCAAGGAACAGGAGTTACTTCTTCTCAAAAGAGCATCACCAAAACTTTACGGTAAAAAGGGTATTGTCAGATGCGAATTAGACATCCCAGACGAGCTTTTGACTGGCCAGGAATATGTTGTCAAATTTGTCAATGACGCTATAGATATAGAGTACGAGACAAGGATTATCTTATAAGATTTACAAGGATAGTTGAAAAATGAAATGCTTTTACCTCCTCTATTGTACAGTCTATATACGCGATCCTGATTCAAACATTCTCTACTCAAAGAAATCGTCTTCCTCTGCCTCTTCGATGTTTGCTTCTTCTTCATCATTATCTTTACCGTCTCCCTTATTTTGCTTTTTCGTGGACATCTTTTCTGAACTTCCTTCCGCCTTGCGCTTCTTTCCAATTTCTGGAGCATCGATCTCCCTCTGAGGAAGAGATTGAGACAATGCCGAGGTTTCCACCTTGATGGTCTTGCCGGCCAAAACGTCTTCAAATGTGAAAGGGAGTTTACCGTCTTCGATCAATCTTTCAACACCTTTTCTCAATTCTCTTTTCCTTTGCTCAGTTAATTGTGCACCCTTTTTTGCCTTAGGGTTGTTCATTGATTTAGCCTCTTCGGCTTCCTCTTTGGCGTTTGGGTACAAAGAGATATATTTTTCTTCCTTAGGAAACAAAATGACATAAGCCACATCCACCTCGGAGTGCTTTACGACTTTTCTGGCTTTTTTAATATCCTTTCTCACTTCTGTTTTCGTTACCTCTTCAAGAGACTTGGTTGCCTGTTTCAACTTGCGGATGGCCTTCTTTCTTTCAAAGAATCGTACCATGTGATATTTTTTGGCGATTTCTTTGGCCCTGAGTGACTGTTGCGTGCTATCCAACTCAACTCTGAGCGCCTTGAGCGAACGTTCATTATCAATTCTAACGTGAGCTGGAATATTGTCCTTTGTCAATAATCTTTCGATGTCTCTTATTTTTTTTTTCAATTTTGCAGCACCACCTCCGAGAACGTTGGCAACTTGGCTCTTTCCGTTCCCATCTCTATTTTTACTATAGTTTTTCTTGAAGTTACTCCCGTTCCCGTCTTTGTTTTGGAAGTTGGGCTTCTTGTATGTGCTGGCCATGATGTTTGTGTGGTTTAGTTAAAGATGAATTGAGTAACTCATTTTTTTTTTTCTCTTAGATGAGAGCGATGGGGTTAAATGCGATGAGTGTATTTTCGTGGAGAACCATGCGCGCTCAGACTGCAGGCAAAAGCGATGATTTTTGAGCGAGCAGAGAAAGTTCAGAGCCTTCATCAGATCGACAAAGTCCGGCTGATTGAGGCTGAATAGTAGGTCACGGGAACGAGAACACACAACCATGGGTATTGCAGAGAAGATTGCACAAATCCAAGAGGAATTGTCAAGGACTCAAAAGAACAAAGCCACCGAATACCATATTGGGTTGCTTAAGGGCAAACTTGCCAGGTATAGAAGAGAGTTACTTGAGCCGCAACCAGGTCAGGGTGGTGGCGGTGGTGGTCAGGGATTCGAGGTCGCCAAAGCTGGTGATGCCAGAGTTTCTTTGATTGGGTTCCCCTCTGTGGGTAAATCGTCGTTCCTCAGCAAGGTAACGAACACCAAGAGTGAGGCTGCTAATTATGAGTTTACAACTTTAACATCAGTAGGTGGGATCTTGGAGTACAACGGAGCCGAAGTTCAAATTGTTGATTTGCCCGGTATCATTAAAGCTGCCGCTCAAGGTAAGGGAAGAGGTAGACAGGTGATTGCAGTTTCGAGAACGTCAGATTTGATCATGATGGTTTTAGACGCCACAAAGAGTGAGGATCAGAGGCAAATCTTGGAGAATGAATTGGAATCTATGGGTATCAGATTGAACAAGGAGAGGCCAAACATCACCATCAAGCCAAAAAAGACTGGCGGAGTGAAAATGAACTCCATTTCTCCTCCAAAGTACCTCGACGAGAAGATTGTTGCTGCTTTATTGAAAGATTGCAAAATTCACAGTGCAGATGTGATGGTACGAGACGAGAACGTGACTGTAGACGATTTTATCGACGTGATCAATGAGCAACACATCCTGTACATCAAATGTCTTTACGTTTACAACAAGATAGATGCAGTGTCCTTAGAAGAGTGTGATAGGTTAGCTAGACAACCCAACACAGTGGTGATGTCGTGCGAGTTAGATTTGGGTATAGAGGATTTGAAAGAGGAAATTTGGAGACAGTTGGAATTGGTGCGGCTATACACGAAGAGGCGTGGTGTCCAACCCAATTTTGCAGACCCCATGGTTGTTCGTGCCGGGTCTTCTATACAGCAGGTATGTGACGCTATTCATAGGGACATGAAGCATCATTTCAAATATGCTAGTGTGTGGGGGTCGAGTGCAAAGCATTCACCGCAAAAGTGTGGTTTGAACCATTATGTAAACGACGAGGATGTCGTTCAGATAGTGACGAAGTAATTGACACATTTTGTTTCACCGGTTTTTGTAGTGCCAATGGGTGCAACACGTAATCCCGCTGTAGCTCAAGTTTTTTTTCTTTCCTGCAGTTTTGTTTTTGCTGCGAATATGGCTCGAAATCGCGTAACACCTGGAGTCTGGTGTCTTCTATACGAACCACTCCTATCAGAACCAGGACAACCTGTAGCCTATCGTAAACACATTGAAATGGCAGATAAGTACAGCGGTCTTCCTGATATAGAGGAAGGTGTCCAGGTGTTTGAAAGCTCGGACATTGAGGACAATGTCGTGGCATTGGACACTCATGAATCAGACATTGATTCAGATATAGATCAGTCATCCACGTCCGCAAGCGACGCCAAAAACAGATTCAATAGAGACGTACTAGTTGGGGACTTTATATATGACTTTCTGGGTCATATAGGAAAACCATTGAGTACAAGTGGCTACAAGGTGGCGCAGGTGGATGAGACCGTGGAACAAAAGCTAACGAGAATTGCACGCGAGTTGGAGGAAATCAAATTAGTACAAGAGAGTGAAAAAGCACAAGGCGAAAAGGAAAACTCAGAGGTCGATAAGCTAATTGGGCTAGCAGAGAGTTTACAGGGGAAAGATGATAAATCCCTAGAGGTGTCCGGATACGGAAAGAGGGTGAAGGAAGTATTTGATCGTGCCACTACGCAGATAGAAACGAGAATGAACGCTTCGAAAAGCCACACTCCAGGAGAACTGCTCAACGTATCAACTCAAATTCTTGAGCTAGAAAGTAGAATAAGCCGACTAGAATCACTTGTTGGAGATGAAGCCTTATACAACACGCCCATCAAAAAGCAGTCAATTCAAGGGCAGATCAAAGAGCTCAGCCGCAAAACCAGTCTTGTGTATAACCCAGAGTATCACATCAAGGTTCTTGATGAAGAGATAAGACGATTGAATGCAAACATGGACAAGTACTTGGCGAATCGCAGGCTAGCTCATATCAGTGGCGGCACGGTTGCTGCTCCTACTGGAACTGCATTTATCGAGAAGGATCCGACCGATATCCCTATTTCAACGGGGACCAAAATAAACGAAGTATACTCGAGAATCTCCGATTTCGACCTGATGAACCAATTGTTACCAAAGATTCTCACCCGGTTGAAGTCTCTACACACCGTCCACTCCGAGTTGGGAGGCTGTATCACCACCGTGTCCACACTCGACAACACACTAAGCGATCTAGAAGTTGATATTAAGAAATGGGACAAATCTGTCAACGAGGTTAACGAAAAATTGATAGAGGCTGATGCACAGTTTGAAAAAAATAAGCAGCAGGTGGAGAAATGGGTGCAACAACTTGAAAACACGGCAGAAATCGAAAAGGGAGTAACGTGACCAACTTTTTCAGTCTTTCCAGATTTTTTTTTTATTTTTGTCGCTTATGGCTGCCATTAGCTGTTGACTCGGCTGCGATTTCCATGGCGCGTTATTATGAGATGCCTTTGTCCCGCATTTGTTGCCTGCTTTTCATCACATATATAAATCGGTGTTTCCCGCGCCTAGGTTCCCCACAATGATTGTTTTGGCAATATATCCATCCAGTTTATACACAATGTTGAGATCTGCTGCTTCTCGTTCGACTATTCGTTCTGCCACCAGAGCAGTCGCTATCAAGCCTAAGCCCTTGATCAGCACTGCACTTAGAGCCTCCAGTATAAGATGTCTCAGTGCCACAACTGTCAGATCAGCAGCCGGTCAGTTCGCATTCCCCAAGGTTCCGCCTACACTTACCAACGAACCAATAAGGGATTTCTCCTTCAACGACCAAAAGGACTGGGATCTTCTTAGGTCGTCCATTTCCAGATTGACTGATACTCCGTTGGACATCCCGGTCGTCATCAATGGCGAGAGATTCCACGCTGGCAGATCAACTTTACCACAGGTCAACCCTGCTAAACACTCGCAAAACTTGGCAAATGTTGCTCAAGCGACTGAACAAGATATCAAGGCGGCAATTGAACTGGCTAAGGCAGCAAAGGAGAAATGGGCTGCTACTCCGTGGACCGATAGAGCAGCCATTTTCATGAAGGCAGCGGACTTGATCTCTACTAAGTACAGATATGACATGCTAGCTGCTACAATGCTTGGTCAAGGTAAGAATGTGTACCAGGCTGAAATAGACTGCGTCGCAGAGTTGATTGATTTCTTCAAATTCAACATCAAATACGCTCAAGACATGTACGGACAGCAGCCAATTGAATCTGCTCCAGGTGTGTGGAACAGAGCTGAATATAGGCCATTGGAAGGATTTGTATACGCGGTTACTCCCTTCAACTTTACTGCCATTGCCGCCAACTTGGTTGGTGCTCCGGCTTTAATGGGTAACACAGTGGTATGGAAACCCTCAGCCACTGCTGCACTTTCGAACTACTTGTTGTTGACAATTTTGGAGGAGGCTGGCTTACCCAAGGGTGTCATCAACTTTATTCCTGGTGAACCCAACCAGGTGACCGATTTGGTGGTGAACGATCGTGATTTCGCCGCGTTGCACTTTACTGGGTCCACCGATGTGTTCAAAAAGTTGTACGTTAAGATCTCTGATAACGTTGCCAATGACAAATACAGAGACTTCCCGAGAATTGTGGGTGAGACTGGTGGTAAGAACTTCCATTTGGTCCACAACTCTGCGTCCATACCACACTCCGTGTTGTCTACATTGAGAGGAGGATTCGAGTATCAGGGCCAGAAGTGTAGTGCCACATCAAGAGTTTACGTTGCCGAATCTATTTGGCCTGAGTTTAAGGAAAAGTTGACCACAGCAATGAAGACCATCTCTATAGGCAACACTTCTGATCCATCATACTTGAGCTCGTTCATGGGCCCGGTTATTCACAACCAGTCCTTCGAGAAATTGGCCAAGGTAATTGAGAACGCGAAGAAAGATCCAGAACTCACCATCTTGGAAGGTGGTCATTACGACAAATCTGCAGGATTCTTTGTTGAGCCTACCTTAATTGAAACAACCAACCCGGACCACCCTTACTTGACCCAAGAATTCTTCGGACCAATCTTGACTGTTTATGTGTATCCAGACCAGGAGTACGAGTCTATTATGGGCAAAATTGATGGCTCTACAAAGTATGGTTTGACCGGATCTGTGTTTGCCAGAGACAGAGAAGCTGCCAGATTAGCAGAGGAGAAGTTAAGATACGCTGCCGGTAATTTCTACATCAATGACAAGTCTACAGGAGCAGTTGTGGGCCAGCAGTGGTTTGGAGGCGCTAGAATGTCAGGTACCAATGACAAGGCTGGCAGTGGTAACATCTTGAACAGATTTGTATCCGTGAGAAACATCAAAGAGAACTTTTACGAAATCACAGACTACAGATACCCATCCAACATCAAATAGGCGACAAGAAAATCAAAGGGGTTTATTTAATGACACATGAACTCATAAAAGACACAAGTATACACAATTATATATATATGTGTGTGTGAATGTATATATCGGACTAAGTTTTACGATCATTGTAGTAAGTCTGTGGTACTGGAGGGGGTGGATGAGGTGTATGTTGGTTCAAGAGGATACGCCCAAGACCCGCACACACAGGACACAAGACTTCATCGAGAAAGTTCCAGACATTCCCGGTACCTCTACATCTACCACACTGCACTCCGCCGATTCTTGGATCTCCTGGAGAAACATATAGTGGATGTCCCGAGTGAGGTTGATACATAGGTCCTGGAGGGGGATAATTCATAGGCATTCCGTAAACACCACTTTGAACCCCAGGAGGGCCATACCCTGTGACAGGAGGCATTGGGGCTGCACTTACGGGAGGAATGTACGTGGTGGTTATTGTATCTCCGAACAAGCCGAAGGGTGAATACGACTGCTGTACTGTGTGTCTGGCGTTGTTGCGGGGTGCAAACAGTTCATAGCAATACTGACATGTCTTGCCATTCTTCCTCTTCCGCCCTGTATTGTAGCACTTTTCGCAAATATAGCCTCTCGGGTAGGTGAAGGGTAATCTGGGGTTGGGGTTGTATGCATGATCCTTTAGATAATATCTAGTCCAGCATTCCTTACATAAGTCACCGCTTTTGACTTTGTATCCAGTGTTTTTGCAGTGCTTACAAAGAAATCTAGATGGAAAGGAGAAGGGCAACCTAGGGTTGTTACTGTAAGTTGAAGAAGAATTGTGTGTGTGATTAGGCTGGCTCGCGGGTCTACTAGGCATAGCGGGCTGTGCAGATGGAGGGGAGGCAGAAGAATGTACACCCTGTCGGATAGGAACCGGAGGTGGATCACTAACTGCCTCGGAGTACGTCGGGGGTGGAGGGATATCTGTATTGCTCATAGTTGACTTCCAACTTACGAATAGAGAAGTATTCAGTTGCGAAAAAAGAAGGGGGGCTACGAGCTCTTATGATAAATAGCGTACAGTGCTCGGAAAAGAGTATGCGCCTCCGCATGACGGAAATATCCAAAAAAGAAAAAAAAACGAGCCGTACATAAAGCCAGTGCGGCTCAGATGTTGCGAAATGAAATTAGCAACAGCTACTTGATTCTTTCGTTTGCTGCTATAAACTCCTTACGTAACCCTTCCAGTTTTTAGTCTTCCAAAGAGTCAATAACTTGGAGATATTCGTAGTAAAACGCTATGATCTGCAAGTGAGAGTCAAAAGGAATGTGTTCATCGACCCCGTGTGCGTGTGTCTCAACTGTTGGAGTCAAGCCGGGTCTGTACCGGTAGATGTGTCTAGTCAAGTTCCAGTACCACCTAGTATCAGTGTTCCCAGTGGCGATTCCTGGAGCTACCACTACGGGTTTGTCATGGAATAACGACGGTAAGGCAATCTCCTCGTACACGTGTCTAATTGTACCGGCAAAAATATCCCAATGAGTTCCGTTCGATGGGGTGAGTGGAGCAGGCTCTAAGGGTGTCGCAGTGCTGACAGTAAAGTAGCCAGACTCTGTCTTTTCCCTTAGCTTTTGCCCCTCAAATATCACACCCAAATCATACTTCTCTGCAATTTCCAAAATCTGGTTCAAATCTTTTTGTACAGTTGTATTCACTGTGCTTTCAATGGCCACGCGATGGTTGATGACAGCCTCGACGTATTCAGGAAGTGCATTAGACTTGGCTCCACCATGGATAATATCGATAGCCTGTGTAGTGGATATGAGAGCCTTAATGGCCAACGATTTGCCTGCAATGTACTTCGTTGCGATACCATTTGCTAATTTATTGTTGCCAGCATTCAATATTGCCTTCTTAATTGGAGTCAGCAATGAGTCAGAGTATGTGGCTACACACTGGAACTCATAAAAGGTTGGATTCCGGGGCGAAAAAACGGGTTCAAACTGCGCATCTTCCAACTCACTAATCAACTTTGACAAAATTCCAATGCTGGTGTGTGGTGGAGGCACCAGCGAGTGGCCACCTGGAGTATTCAACCCGACAATCACATCCACAGATCCTTTTTCTCCGGTGCCAGCTAGAGCTAAATGCACGCCATCCTGCTCGATTAAGCTTTGGCCACCCTCATCGATCACAGCATAAAATGAATCTGGGCCATAGCGTTCCTCCAAATGTCTTCCAATACTACTTGCCCCTCTTTCTCCACCAACTTCCTCGTCAATTCCAAACCCTAACACAATTGTCCTCTTTGGCTTGAATCCATTTATATGCAACTCCTCCAATGTTTCCAAGAGACCAATGAGCAAATTCTTACAATCTGCAGACCCACGCCCCCACAAAAATTTCCCATCGTAAACTCCATCATAGGGAGGATACGTCCAATCTTTTAAGGTGGCATCCTGAGTTGGAACCACATCCTGGTGTGCCGCAAGCAAGACAGGTTTCAAGGACTCATTCGATCCCTTCCAAGTTATCACCAACGCCCATCCGTTCACTTTCTCAACTTTGGCAAGCTTGAAGATAGTAGGAAAAGTCTTAGTTAAGTAATTATAAAACGGCTCAAATTTCTCATCCCAATACTTTGGGTCGTCCTCGACTAGTGGACTATTGTCATAGACGTCGGTCTTTATCCGAACTGCTCCAGATAATTTCTTAGCTGACTGATTACGGAAGGTTTCATCATGAATAATTTTAATCAAAGTAGAATTATCCTCGTGGTATGAACTTGGGCGAACATAGGGGGCAATTGGGCACTTTGATTCTTGAAGTTCAACTTTTTGGTGGCACGAATAACTAGGGAAATCAAACGTAGGTTGAACTCCGAATATTAAAAAGAAGGATCCTAATACAATACAAGCAATTAGCAACACCTTCGAGCTATAGTAAGTTGTCTGAGACCTATACGTAGCTCTCAGAGCTTTATATGTTTGCTTCTCTATGTCAGACATCAAGAAGTAGCGTTTTTTGTGTTTGCAACCAAAAGATATGGAAAGAGGCTGCACCGTTTGGCTTAAGTTAATTTCGGGAGTGTGGGGTGGGGGAATAATTGCTTCCTGCATATCAGATAGGGAATAGATAAAGCCACAACGGCATACAACAACCGCTACCATGGGGATGGCATTCTGTGCTCCACTTCTACATATACAATTGGCATTAATTATACTGTCGTATCGTAATCGTTTTGATTCGTAGTTTGAAACTTCTCCTTTGAATTCATTTCTGGCTCCCTTGTTTTGGTTGACTACAACTCACTCAGAAAGAGGAAAAGACCCCATTTGCTGTGATTCTCCTTTGGTATTATGACATACCTACCAATTGAATGTTCCATGAAACCATGTAGCTAACCTCTTTTAGACGTTTATGCTACCACACCTCCCATCGGCGCTAAAGATTGCTTTAGTTTCATGAAAATTGTCACGTGATACAACACGTCGAAGAAAAAGAATCAGAACAGAGCAGCTCAATTATACACGCGTAAGCAATACTAACTGCAGCATGATCTGGTTATCTGAAAGACAAAGTACGTTCAACGCAAGTTCTGTTCTTTTGTAACTCTCTCTTTACTAACAGTTTTTTGCAGAATTCGGAGTGGGATTCACCGCTGGTGGGTTCTTCTTCTTCATCTTTGGAATCTTTGCATTCTTCGATTCTGCATTTCTTGCCTTGGGTAATATCCTCTTCGTGATAGGATTGGTATTAATCATCGGTCCTCAACGTACCATATCATTCTTTTCAAGACCTAACAAATTGAGAGGAACTCTTTGTTTCTGTCTGGGTATAATTTTGATTTTGATGAAGAGATCGTTTATTGGGTTTATTGTTGAAAGTTTTGGCATATTGGGATTGTTTGGAGACTTTTTCGGTACCATTGTTCAGTTCTTACGGTCGATCCCTTACATTGGTGATGTCTTAAGTCACCCTGTTATTGCTCCTACCATAGATAGATTAGCTGGTGTGACTATGTTGCCTGTTTAATTGATGTTGTTGAGCAAGTGGACAGTCTGGGCAGAAGGAACAAATACAAAGTTGAGTTATGGGCTACTCATGGTGATTTCTGTTTATGTATCATATTTATTATTTACAAGACGCTTGAAAATGAAGCGCTTTCCACAAGTACTTTATCTATTGCTTGCAAAATGTAGTCACTAATTTGAAGTGCCAAGAGGATGTCTAAGTCAACGATGACTTTGTCTCTGATGTAGTGATACGATGCATTTCGTATCCACATCACGACAGTATTTTCCAGAGCGTCCTTCGTGATATAATCGCACAGCAACTGTGGGTCACCTGTCACACTAGTCACAGCTCTAAACCTTGGTAGCCAGAGAAGAGTCCTAGGTATATAACGCGTTTGTTGAGAAGGGTGTGCTAGAAAGTGGACCCTGGACAAATGCGAGTTTACCAAAAGCAGGGGATTTGCCTCAAACAACAGGGGTTCATGAATTGGTTGGTCAGCGCGGAGCACAATAATCGCATCACCATGATTTGACGTTCCGAGTTGTTGCACGATTCTTCCTACCCCGTCATTCCCAACAGCAGTAGCAAACAGAATATTCCCAGTTTGAAGTAATTTCACCCTGATTCCATTCATCAAGAGGATAGGATGGTACACAAGTGCTACCGCAGAAGCATTGAGTGAAGGAATCACTTCGAGCACCTCACTGGCTGGGGTATCCACAGAAAACGTCTTTTGTGATGAGACTATCAGCGCGAGCCGTATGACGTCTATATTACTCAAAGTAGCCAAAAGGGCTTCCATAAGGGTATGGTTATGAAAATGTTTATTGTTAAAGGTGTTCACACCACACCAGGGAGTTAACTCATGACTAAGGGTGTTTCTTAAATGTTGAGGAAATTCAATCACGAGAATTCTAAGATTATGTATTCGGCCCCGGTAATATGTTATTAACGTGAGACTAATAATATATGAGACAAACGTGGATGGATGAGCGACAACAATTAGTGGCATATTCTAGTAAAGATGATGCTACCCCAGAAGAAGTCTTTTGTCTTATCGCAGGTGTACGGATGCATATGTTTGAAAAGCAACAGTATTCATTTTCGGACAAAGAATTGATATGTTTGCCTCACGAATGCCAAAGTGAAGAAATATTGACAACATGAAATTGGTCGGTAAAACGATAGAGACCGCAATTACTTAGTCTAGGAAATAATAGGTGGTAATATAATCATACATAATATAGTGCTACGCTAATCAGTCGCTATGAAAGTAAGAAGAATCTGAAGTTATACCGTTACCCTAATTTAATCAACACGAAAATCCGTGATAGTTTAGTGGCTAGAATTACCGCTTGTCGCGTGGTAGACCGGGGTTCAATTCCCCGTCGCGGAGATTTTTTTTTCCAAATTATCTTAGCTGAGGAGTCGTTGTCGTCCGCTGTTTGCAGACGCGTTTTGAGAATCACTTGTCTGCTGTTCTGCGATGTATTTTCGACACGGCTTTATCCTCAACACAATATTTAAAGCGTTTTGGTAACTACAGTACAAATACTACCCAAGACAAACATCGACATGAAAATAGAACCACATTTCGCTGAGATTAATCTACCTATACTGGAGACCCTACTGCATCACAAACAATGCCTTTTGAGATTACCTTATCTTCTTTTTTACTCCCACTTTGGCCGTAAACTCTTCTCATGAACACCGTCAGCATAGATCTTAGTTTGGTTTCTAGATTTTGATGAAAACAGCAATATTATGGCTAACAGGCCAATTCCTTATCAAGAAATATCCGTGATAGTTTAGTGGCTAGAATTACCGCTTGTCGCGTGGTAGACCGGGGTTCAATTCCCCGTCGCGGAGTTTTTTTTTATGATTTCGTTTCACGAGCTGTCGCCAAACAAAACAATAATGATTGATCGCCACTTACATTTGAGTGGATTCACTGGCTTAGGTTGATTGTAATTTTTATGGGCTTTCCACAAGATGAGAGTCTCTGATGATCATTCTTTCCTCGTTGAAAGCCCTCAATGAGGGCCTCATGGCACAGAGTGTTCTATTTAGTAGATTGATGAGCGTAAAAGGGATCACAATGCATATATATATATTATTATGGGTGTGCCTAGCGGCTTGTTTCTGTTACCTCGCCTTTTGCAGCTCTTTCCTCAAGTTTAGCAGGAATGAATATTCCGGATGTGTATTATTTGGCAACTTCACTACACAAGAAGCATCCGTGATAGTTTAGTGGCTAGAATTACCGCTTGTCGCGTGGTAGACCGGGGTTCAATTCCCCGTCGCGGAGATTACTTTTTTTGCTTCTTGGAAAGAGGATTCTTACTTCACTGCTATTCAATATATGGTTCTAGAGTTCATTCCTAGCAGAGAATACACCTGTCAAGACCATTGAATTAAATCTTTGTCTAGGCAGTATGTTTACATAGTATCACGCGTGGTATCGAGTAGGATGCTGAAAACTTTATCTATGTTCGTTGCTGCAATGGCTGAAACACTTTGGTTTTCACTTGGGGGGATGCGATAGACAGTTGATATAACACAGAACTCTGTATGTAGAAGTAAGAGCATGCGAGCGATTGAGTGCTCAAGATACTTGGTAGAGGAATGCGCGATAACCGTAGATTAGGCTACATTGCAGAGCTCGAGCCATTGATCACTAATACTTTCGGTTATGGAGTTGAAAGATAAAGCACTTTCCACTTCACACAAACCATATAAAGATAGTTTGAATTAGGACTATGCTTTCCACAACTGTTAATACTTGTTCAAAGATGTAGATGTTTGGAGTTGGTTAGGGAAGTTGTAGCCTACGTGCAGGAACATCGAGGAGATATCAAAGCGATGCGCATCGGAGCACCCCTAGCTGTATCATTAGCATATCTAAACCGGTAGGAAGTGTCTCCTGATGTCGTCAATAAAAAAGACCAACCGAAGAAAAGAAATCAAAGCCAAAGAAGACTTGCAAGCTCAGTTTCAACTTGCCCTTTCCAATACGAATAAGAAAATACTATCATGGTTAGATACCAAGAATAGTCAGCCTCCTTCTTCTGATGATGTCGCCCCAAATAAAGAATTCTTCAATTTACCAATAATACCCAATGGCAGCGGCCTTGGAAACTTACAAAACCAAATGTACAAGGTAGGAGACTTTGTGAATTCATCTGACACGAAAATTAATTTAGTGAAGTCTCAGCAATCAAAGGCACAAACCCATGACTCCAAGGCTATGAAAGCCTTGAGGAACACGTTAAGAAACAAAAGCAGGCAGACGGTGGAAAAGAAAATGTCAAGTACGCCCACCATCAAACAAGCAATAAAGGCAGCAACCAAAGAAACCAAGCAAAAAGTTGAGGACGACTCCGATGATGAAGATGTTTCCGCTTTCAAAAGTAGATCAGTGAAAAAACTGACTGTGCCTCAATTTGCAAAAGGAAAGAAGAAGGGACGGCCATTTTAATGACAGAAATGTGACTTCTGTTGTTTGAATCAAGGCTGTTGCCTGATTGAATAGAATATAGTGAAATGATGACTTAATGGACCATACACTAAAGTAACCCCTCTACACTGCATCTTAAACGTTATATATTAATACAAGTTATAATCAAAACAAAATAATAGCCCTAAGTCTTTTGCTTTTTGTTTGCAGGCTCCTCACTATGAATTAAAGAGTTGATGTTTGAGTTGGAAGGAGGTATATTTTCATCGGTCGTAGTTGGTTCCTCAACTGATAAAAGCGAGGTAACAGAAACCTTACTGCTTCTGTTTTTGTCCGCTTGTTCATTGGATCCCACTTGTGTAACAATTGGAGTATCTGAACCACTAGATGATGTGTTCTCACTTATCTTGGACAACGTAGACTCACTTTCCTTCTCGTTAGACTTGCTGAGGGGTGAAGTGTTCAATGACCTTAATTTGGTAAGTGGAACGCCAGCAGTTGGCACGGAATTCACCTGGTGGTTGTTTATATTGTTGTTTGCATGGCTGGTATTGCTGTTACTATTTGTCAACGATGATGCTCTTGGTGAATGTACCGCTCCGCCCTTGAAATGCGGTGGAGGTGTTTGTGTCCCACTGGCATACCTCTGCAACAGAGGAAGTAAGTCCACATGTGGCAATGGATCATGTGGTCCGATTAAAGACTCCTTCTTGTGGGAATGATGTGAAATGGATCCGAACGATGATGTACGTTGAAATGAAGAAATTGATGATAACGATGATTTTTCCGAAAAGATGGAGTTGTTTGAAGATTGCGAACCAAGCGAATCTTCCGCATTCAAATCTGCCTTATTTTTACCAAAATGAAGCTCTATTAAGGATGGACGCAACCGCTCATGTAATGATGAGTTGATCGGCAAGAATGATGGCTTCTTGTTGATCGATGGTGAGTTCGGAATGGACAGGAAATGTGGAAAGTGGGTTTGTGGATGTGTAGAGGATAATTTGGATGGAATGCTACGGGAAGTTATCTCTGCACCACGCAGCACCGTATGTCCATTGTGTGTGTTGCCACCGCTCATATTGCTGGTTATGCTATTGCTATTGTTGTTATTTGCCGTGATTGTTTGCACCGACTCACTCGTGGATGGAAGTGAAACTGCAGATGACGATCTCTCAATTGTGGATGGGGGTGGTAATCTAATCGAGGTCTTAGAGCTGTCATGACTATAGGGCAGGTTTGTTCTAGAGGTACCGGGAGAATCCATTTTGTGTACTGTGAGATGATTTTGTTGCAGGGACTGGTGTTGTGGAGCAATAGGAGGCGGCGGAATAGAAGCATTTGGCACAGGAGGCGGTGGCACTGGACTTGTTTCAGTAGTTTGCTGTCTGGAAACGTTGTTATTTCTGTGCTGAGGAACAGGTGCAAGAGGGTCAAAGAGTAGCGAAGGATTTCTTTGCCTGAGATGATCGCTATTGGAGCCATTACTATTATCCCAAATTTTTCTAAACTGCGGAGTTACGGTTCTTCCTTGGGAGCTAGGAGCAGGACTAGGGGTAGGAGCAGGTACTGGTACTGGCGCAGCATGTGCGTGCTGTTGTTGGTATTGTGTATGAGGGTGATGGGACTGATCGTGAGCAGGAACTGGAGCATTTTGTGCCGGTTGTTGGTGTGGAAGTTGATGTTGTGGAGGCTGCGGAAGTCGCATACCATCGGGACTATAATATGGCTGGTATTGTACAGGATAAGGATGATGAGGCATATGTGTTGGTATGTGGTGTTGAAGACCTTGCTGTTGTTGAAGATGTACCGGAATACCGTTTTGAATATGCGGGGGCATACCCTGTTGCGGTGGTGGAAGTTGATGATGAGAGTGATGATGGAGATGCTGCGACGGAGGCGGAGCAGGAGGAGGTGGCGGGTGAATCGGAGCAGAAGTAGCGCTATAATATAACTGACCGTTATGCACAAAGGAGTGTGGATACGCAGCAGCAGATCCTGGTTGTGGAGCAATACCATACTGACCAGGATGATGGATGTGATTGGCAGCAGCTACGGCACCAGCGGCCCCGCTTTGTAAGGCAGCAGCTTGTGCTGCAGCAGCGTAGTGGATATGAGCAGCCGCCTCGTACGAGTTAGGGGATGGGGAACCAGGGATGAGCATTCCGTTTTCGTTCTCGAGGTGGTGAAAGGCGCCTGCATTTTGCAGTTGGCCACTTTGGTTACCTCCACTTCTCGAGCTATTAGATGAGGATCTTCTTTTTATATATACCAAAGAGTTTTCATCATCCTTTTTGAATTTACCACTCGAGTGCTTGAACTCCCAAACTGGAGGGTTTTCCGATTTCTCCAGGTCCTCGAGGTTATTGATATTGTTATTTATACTGTTGTTGGAAGCCGTTCCGCTATTTCCATTTTCATGGTTTGCCGCTTGTGGGTCAGAAACTTTATGGAACCCGTACATGTGAAGTTGACGGACAAAACTTGCTACATTTCCATGCTTGAAATATCCGGTTAAGGCTGTAGCAAATTCTTTACCGGGAAACAAGGCAAAAGTGTTTTGTTCAGCGTTAGTTGTCCACCATATCAAGTGTGTTAACTTTGGATCGCTCAACATGGAGTAGAGTTTGTGGACAAATGCGTTCTTTTTGACCGGAGGGTCTCGACTGTTCTTTTTACTCATGATGGAGGCAGGGTGTCTCTTCTTTCTTCAGTAAATAAAGTCAGGTTGACAAGTTGGTAGCTTGAGTAAGTTGTGACGGGATAAAGGTCTGACGAAGACAGTAAAGGTGACCCGCTAGGCTACGGATATGGAGAAGAGGCTGTTTTGAGTTGCTATGAAAAGGAATGAATAGGGCGGTAATTTTTTCTTGAACGGCAGAAGTTTCGGTTTCCCCTCTACTTCGTTGTGGCTTGTTACTGTACGTTGAGGTATTCACAGTAAGCTTGTTCCTTATCGATCACTTACTGGTGGTCGTTCTCTCACTAATAGTACCAGATTAGACGTGAGTAATCACCTTTTTTTTCTTCTGTGTAGATGTGGGGGTGTGTGCAAAAAGTGTCGGAATGCCGTGAGGTGTGGTCTACTTTTTTTTTCTCTGGTTAATTTTTTTTTTGTTTTTTCGTCTTTGATTTCAAAAATACTTCATGGGCAATGCGAGAAGCGAAAAAAGATAAAATTTAAAATAATGACAAAAAAGAAATAGAAGGCACTCTAAAATTCAAAAGATTAATAGAAGGTGTTGTGAGAATAACCTTCGAAAGTTGTGTGAAGGTTTTCTTTTCAAAGACAAAATCAAATCCAGGAGCGCCGGAAAGAAAACCGATACGGGAATTAATGCATCTATATACGTGGGGAAACTACAAAATATCATTGAAATTGTTTGCTTTAACGGAATGGAAATTTTAGATGAAAAGCCAAAGTGGCGTTAGTAGTTTTTGCAGTAGCGCATTTGCAGGACAGCATATTAAAAAATAAACTAAAAAATATGTAGCAAAAGAAAAAAAAAACCATAAAGAGATTGAAAAAATATTGAAAAAATATCGTAGTCAGAAACTTCGAAGAATGCACAACAGATTAAGCACCAATAATTGTAGGGTAGAATGGGGCCTAAGTAAGTAGTCACACATGATGGAGAAAGTAATCGTCACTTTTTGCTCCCTGACTACATGCTTGCCCACCCTTCCCCCTGTATTCCCCCTCCACTCACCCCCCCGTCATATTTCTCGAGTCTGATTTCCGCCGATGGTCCTTGTTAACATGGCGATTGAAGTTGTTTTGATTTCGTAAACGAGAATAGGACGACCACGCAGCCGTCATGCAACTGCGTATATATCGAACCGAGATCGCCCGGCCGATGGCAGCTTCATCGTTAGTCAGCTCTCAAGCTCAGGTTCCACTTTACAGAAATACTCGTTACCTGTTATTTTGATGCTCTTCTATTTTTTTTTTTTTTTGTTTTTTTCACTCACTTTTCAACGTCTTTTGGCGAAGAAACACAATACACGCTCAACGGCCTGTACAACGCTAGGAAAAAAAATATTTTGCTGTATCATATTTTCTATGTAGAGAGTGTGGGGAGGGATTTGAGGTAATTCGTGACCGGGGAGTGACTGTTGATAGAATTGGGGAGAGGGGGGAGCGACAAGGCGCTGGCGGGGCAGATAAGCTGCGTCAACGGTCTAAACGAATCAAACAGTCACCGAGAGAACGTTTTCAGCTTCTTGACATGACGGAGTAGAGTATGACATTCCGAGTAGGAATGGTGAGTAGAAGACTACGAAAAGTGCAACAACTAATCACTATAGATTGGAGTGCAGCGAACTCAAGAGACAGGATGACAAAAGCTACTTGAATGGTGAAAGACTAGACTGGTATATGCTTGTTAGAGCCTCATGTGTACCAAGCTTTGGCTTTCAGTAGGTTCCCTGCCAAATGATTTCTTACCTTCAGTTTTCTTTTCTTTTCATTTCATTTCTTTTTTTTTTTGTATTTTGTATTCTTTTTTTTTTTTTTTTTTTTTTTATTTTTGATTTTTTTTTTTAACTAAATTTCTTTTCACTCCCAAGGGGAGTTTGGCA